>JANHZT010002356.1:136194-149789 GCA_032468215.1 Stegonotus admiraltiensis
ATGTGACTGGCCATTCAATTTTTTACTCTCTTGATGATATTGTATACTATATAGTATCATCCAGAGAGTAAAAGAATGGAAATGGAAATGGAAATGGGCCAGTCACGTAGCAAAAAGAACTGATGGCAGGTGGACCAAGGCAGCCATAAAAGGCATCCATGAAAGAGACTGAAAACAAGATGGAGCGACAACATCAGCAAGTATTGTGGGCCCAAGTGGCAAAAGAAAAGTCAGGACCATATTGGTTGGAAACATATGGAAGAGGCCTTCATGGATAGACAATGGCTAAGATGATGATGATATGTGGAATTTTATGGTTAATCTGTATGAGCAATTGCAAATGGGTACTCAGAAAGGGTTGCCATTTTGAGGTGGGCTACATGTACAAGCTACAGCTTGTTATTGCTGACGAGGCAATGCTTCTGCATCAACAGAACTGAAATCAAAAGCAACACTGAATATGTTATTAGTTGTAATAGCCGTACCCCTAAAGTGCTTCAGACAACTTACAAGTACTGTAAGGATATCCTATTAATGAATGGCAGAAATTTAAAAAGGGGAGAAAGAGGAAGAAGAAAACAAGAAAACAAGAAATAGTTCTTAGTACTTACAGCAGCAGCTTAAATGGAAATGATTCAGAGAAGTCAGGACCCAGACTACCATACCAGTTGATCCACAAATCCCAGTTGTTCACCTGCTACAGCCAGGTGGAATCACAGCTTTAAGATCAATGCTATATTATCCAGCAATTACTAAAGCTATGCTGGCCTTTGGATTTGGTTCTAAAAAGATGCTTTGGAGCATCAGAATGCAAACACAGCATTTGTCTCAATAAAGGAGAATATTTGCAACTCAGGGTTGAAATGAGGGGTCCCTGGTGCTCTCTGAGCTTGCTTGTTTTCTTGCAGACGTTTTATTACCTAAACTTGTATCATCATCAGTGCTCGTAAGAAGTGGGGTTTGCCTAGCATTTGTCTGCAACTCTTCGCTTCTCTCAAATCCTTGAATCTCCCTCTCCCCAAATGCCATCAATGTGCTACATAAGACAATTATTAAATGTATGGGTAAAATAATGTCTTTCTTTTAATTATGCTATATTTAAATTTGGGGTCTTTTTTTCCTTTTGGTTCCCTCACCATTAGGATTATAGCTTCTGAAGGTTTATGCATTCTTCAATTAAAGGCTTCTCTCTTTACAGGATTGGGAGGTGGCAAAGGTGCAAATCAAATAGGCCAGTGGACCCCAACCTTTTGGGCACCTGTGACCAGTTCTGGGGAGAGAGGTTTTGCTGTAGACCAGAGGGGGCATGGCTTTGTGTGTTGTCTGCATCCCAGGGATGGGGTTTCGCTTGTTTGTGTGGCCTGGTTTCTTGCATCCCAGTCCACAGGCCGGAAGTTGGGGACCCCTGAAATAGACTTTCAGCAACAATTAAGAGGCTATTCATCACTTGTGTTCTACCGAGAATGATGTAAACATGAAACATTTAATTCAAGAGAAAGAAGTTCTTACGAAGGAGGTCTTCTTCTCAGGTGTGTTTTGCCTGTCATTTAGACCAGTACTTTAACTATGTGTTAGTATACCCACACTCACAAACACACACACACAGACAAAACCACCAGAAACTAAATTCTTAAAAAATAGAAAGATAATATATCACATTCTGGAATGAAACATGAAAACAAATAAATATATTAATGCTTTCTAAATAATGTAAACAAAAGATAACAATTCAAGGCAAAAATACCGATAGCCCTGGGAAACAAATTTGCAAGTCTCAACATCCTACCAGCTCTTGTTTGGAGAGGTGACAGTGTAGGTGAATTCCGTACATTTCCAAGTGCCAAGACTGCAATTCAGAATTCTATTATCAACATCACACCACAGACAGACATGTATGTCACATATATACACAACATCCATGACAATGTCCAAGCCCACACCCACATATACAGACAGCACCTTGCTAGTGCAATCTGCTGGGAAATACACAGAAGGTTGTGTCAAGACTCTACACGTCTTTGTTAAACTCATCATTACAAGTGACTTCAGGAAAGGTTGTCATCTCTCACCACAGGCGAAGTATGTGTGCTTGTGTGAGCCACCTCTCCCCTCAAATGTACTGATTATGTTTAGATTTTTAGAGGTAAACCAAGCTCTTCCTTCAAATTAAAAGTGTAAAGTTGCACCATGGACAACACCAACCTTGGGGTGGGGTGGGGGTGAAGAAACAGTCCCTGCTGTTTTGACAGCATTGCATAAATTAAGCAGACCCCTAAATTGTCAGCCTCAGATGGAACACAGAGCAATCTGAGATTCCTTGATCTCCTTCATTGATACAAGAGAATGAGAGCTATCTGCAGAGATGGGTCTACAAGTGCAATCCCAAATGGAGAAGTGGTTAAGCATCCATCTCTTGTGCCTCTTCGCAGAGGAGGAAGCAATTTCTGCAATCATAGAAGTGTTTCTATTCCTGGGAGCGCAATCAAAAAAACAGCACTCTGCCCAGCTCATCAGGGCCATGTGCAAGCAGAGACCAACATCCCCAAGCTGCCTCCATGCCGCCTTTCCTGCTTCTGTCACTCCATCACTGGGGGTGGGGGGAAAGGAATCCTCATTTTTGTGTCCGGAGGCCATCCTGAATAGCAGTAGTGATGGTGGAGGGGACAAGACTCACAATAAAGAGGGATAATAATAGAAAGTCAGGATGTCCTGGGAGGAGAGGTGGGGAGAGAGGTCTGGAGGTTATTTTGTATGCATTTTAATGTGTTAAGACAAATGATAAGATTGGTTTTGCTGCTTGCCCACCCCCAAATGGCATGTAACCAAGAGCTGGTGGCAGTTGGAATGGGACTTTTCGTCTCCTACCCTTGGCCACGCCTCCTTCTCTGCCAGTGTTCCTAAGAGTCTCTTGCAACAAGGCTGGTGAAGGGGGCAACTTGCATCCAGATGGAATGGAGGGAGTGAGGGTACAGTGCCCAGTAGCTGGGGAGTCAATTTCTTCTCCATTATGGCACCTGCTTTATGGAACATCTTCCCATCCTTCACAATACAAACAGCTCTTATTGTTGGCCTTTTGCAAGGCCGTGAGGACCAAGCTCTTCGCCAGGGATTGAAGTCAAGATAGGGCCTCTGATATGGGTTTATGGGATTTGTAGTTTTACTATGCCTCAGCTATTTGATTTCTCTTTGGTTTAATGCAGTGTTTCTCAACCTTGTCAACTTTGAGAGGGGTGGATTTCAACATCCAGAATTCAGGGAGCTACCTGGGGAATTCAGGGAAGTCCACCCCTCTCAAAGATGCCAAGGTTGCATGGAAACCCTTATTTTTATTTTGTTCGCCTCCTAGAGCTCCTTGAATAGATGGGTGGCCCTCGAAAAACGGAAGGATGAAATAAAATAAAATTCTGATATAATTGTCTAGAGCAGTGGTTCTCAACCTGTGGGTCGGGACCCCTTTGGGGGTCAAACGCCCCTTTCACAGGGGTCGCCTAAGACCATCGGAAAACACATATTTTCAATGGTTTTAGGAATAATTTTATGGTTGGGGGTCACCACAACATGAGGAACTGTATTAAAGGGTCGCGGCATTAGGAAGGTTGAGACCCACTGGTCTAGAGCCTCAAGAAAGTTGCTTTTTTACAACTCCATCATGCCCTCTTTGTAAAATGGGAATCTGAGAGAGAAAGAGAGGGGGGAGAGAGACAGAGAGATGAGGAAAGGGAGGGGAGAGGGAGAGAGAGAGGGAGGGAGGGAGTGGGAGAGAGATATTACACAGATAAACAGGAAGGGGTAATTCTTCATCATGCTACAAAATATTCCAAGTCTCCTTGAACTTCTTAAATGTGTGAGATGAAGGACTGTGATAGTGTCAGGCAGGTTGGAGAAGGAGGCTGAAGAAGACAGGGTTCCTTGGGGAGCCTCTGACTGGTCTGCCACGCCGTTAATCCTACCCTAACCTCTGTGAGATCAAGGGGAAAAACATGTGCCCTCAACCGGCAACCTCTGAGAAAGAGTCGGTTAAAAATTCTGAAAAAGAATTCACTTTCGATCTGGATTTAGCCTGCCACCTGCTCAGAGGAGTTCCAGCAAAAATGAAAGGGAAGCTGGAATTGCTAATGTCTGCCTCACATGTTTGCATGCATTTCTCAATTCTTCAAGAGATCTTCCCGATTCTTGCTCCATTACTCTCAATCTCTGCTTCCCACTTCCCTCACCCCTGCCTCTTCCCACCCCCCACCCCCCCATCTCTCAAGAGTTTTCTTTCTCTCTTTCCTTCTCCCCCCACCCTTCTCTCTTTACTTCCTACTGGAGATATTGATTTTTTCCCTGCCTTTTCTCTTCCTCCCCTCGGGCCCCGAGTCGTGCTGTGTTTTTGTCCCTTTCCTTGCTTTGTATTTCTGCACGTGCCTCAGTTGGAAGAACGCAAAAATGAACATGGTCTCAAGGTGTAAGACATGGCTAGGTGAATGCCACTCGTCTGGGTGCAGGGCCTCTCTCTGCCTTGCACCCAGGCCAGGCTGATGGCACTCATCTGGGATTAAAAGAGGCGGGTCAGTTGGGGTGCAGCAACTTGACTTGACCCAACCTGCAACTGTTTCTCATATGGAGAACAGCCATTATTGGGAGGGGTGTCTCATTAGGGCATGTGCCTCCCAAGGGGGCGTCTGCAAACCTAGGAATTCTTCAGGTGGGTTTCTGCAGATCCTTCTTGCTAGGGTGCAGGATACAACTGTGGCTTCGTTATGTTTGGCAAAACTAATATGCTGTTAGTTAACACTGCAGCAAGGAGCATAAACGCTGCCAAAATACTAAGGGTTATAAAAGGAGGCACTTCATCACTTGAAGGAAAAGGAAGGTGGAATTCAAAAGGTCAGTGTCATTCATCTAAAATAACTGGTCTGAGCATTCTGAATTATCCTTTTTTCAAACAAAAAAAATAATCCTGATTTAGACTGTGTAGGACGACGGTTGTGTGAGTTTGTGATAGTCAAAAATCAGGAGTCTGCGGCACATATTCAGATTAACAGATATTATTAAAGGGCATAAGCTTTCGTGAGCCTCCATTGAGTTTATGCCTTTTAATAAAATTTGTGAGCCTGAAAAGTACTACAGACTCTTTCTGATTTCTGGTTCAGACCAGGAATTGAATTGCAACATGTACAGTACAGAAATTCCACTCCATTTTCTGAGCTATTCCCCACTCATCCATCTCAATTCTCCTTCACCCTGCAATGATGAATACAGAATAAAGGATTGAAGACACAGGAAGATCAATTCCAGATGGATGTTAGGGAAAAAAACAACAACTTCCCAATAGTAAGAGTACAGGTAGTCCTCAGACTTACAACAGTTCATTTAGTGGCAGTTCTAAGTTACAACGGCACTGAAAAAAGTGACTTATGACCGTTGCAGCATCCTCATGGTGACATGATGAAAATTCAGATGCTTGGCAGCGGACTCATATTTATGACGATTGCAGAGTCCCAGTATTGTGTGATCACTTTTTGAAACCTCCTGACAAGCAAAGTCAGTAGGGGAGTTAGATTCACTTAACAACCATGTTACTGATTTAACGATGACAGTGATTCATTTAACAACTGTAGCCAAGAAAGGTCATAAAATGGGGCAAAACTTACAACATTTTTACCTGTTGTGAGCCGCCCTGAGTCTGGCTGGAGATACGGAGGCATATAAATCTTATTAATAAATAAATAAAATAATAAATAAATAAACATAAAGGTGAGGACTACCTGTAGTTGGGTCATGATCCAACACCCCAAAGAGGAAGATGGACTCCTTTTCATTTGACGTCTTCAATAAGGAGCATTTTTCAAACTTAGCAATTTTAAGATAGGTGAACTACAACTCCCAGAATTCCCCAGCCAGTATAGGAGTTGAAATCCACAGATCTTAAAATTGCCAACTTTGAGAAAAACACTGGGCTAGACAGCCACCTGCCTGGATGCTTTCGATGCATTAATCAGAATTCCTGGAGTGAGCACCAGATGGTCTTACGTCCCCTTCCAAGCCAAGGGTTATATTATATTACTGAAATATATTATACACTGGAAGAACAGACTGTATATTTCACTGGCAGAATCAGAAAAGCTGAGGCTACCAGAGATAAGTTAAGAAAACCAGAAGGGACCTGTCTCCATCTGCAATAGCACTTAGTCCACAGTCCTTGCGACCAAAGCAGAGAGACCAAAACGCTTTTCTTAGCACAGGTAATCCTCGACTTCCAACAGTTCACTTGGTGATCATTCAAAGTTACAACAGCACTGAAAAAAAGTGACTTATGACTATTTTTCATACTTATGACCATTGCAGCATCCCCACAGTCACATGATTTACATTCGGATGCTTGAAACTGATTAACATTTATGATGGTCGCAGTGTCCTGGGGTCATGTGATCACCTTTTGTGACCTTCTGATGAGCAAAGTCAATGGGGAAACCAGATTTGCTTAACAGCAGTGTTACTAATTTAACAACTGTGGTGATCCACTTAACAAATGTGGCAAGACAAGTCATAAAGTGGGACAAACTCACTTAACAAATGTTTCACTTAGCAACATAAATTTTGGGCTCAGTTGTGGTCATAACTCGAGAACTACCTGTACTTGGTTCCTTATATTGGGTTGAAAAAAATCCCAAATGAAGTTGAGAAGCAAAGTTAGAAAAGCATAAGAATCTGTAGGTCAGGCCTGAAGTGCGTTAGACCTTGCTGCTCTAATGACATATAGAACATCGGAACTCAGGCTGAACATGATCCGCTTATCAGTATGAGATGGCAAAGATGTAGCCCCACTGAACTCCAAAATTCTCTTTTGGCTAAGATTGTGGGAATCTGGGTTG
This sequence comes from Stegonotus admiraltiensis, assembly GCA_032468215.1. NCBI lineage: Eukaryota > Metazoa > Chordata > Lepidosauria > Squamata > Colubridae > Stegonotus > Stegonotus admiraltiensis. The sequence goes on from JANHZT010002356.1 coordinate 143,052, forward strand.
ATCTGTTCACACAAGATCAATTGGAATACGGTGTGCTAAACTGTTAGGATGGAAAGAGTATTGACATTTTTGAACATTGGTATTGGGAAAGATTTCTGAGAACACAAAAAACAAAACAAAAAAATGGATCATTGAACAAATCAACCCAGAGTTGTCACTCATGGCAAAAATGATCAAATTCAAGTTATCCTATTTTGGACACATTATGTAACTCACTGGAGAAGGGAGTTATTACTGAGAAAGGTAGAAGGAAAAAGAAGAGGATGACCATCAGCAAGATGGATGAACTCATTAGAAAAGCAATGGGTGCACCATTGGAGGACCTGAAGAACCAGGCTTGGGACAGACTGTCATGAAGAAAATCTATCTATCTGATTGGTAGGAGTCGACACCCGCTGGATGGCATATAATCAATCAAGCAAACAAACTAATTAATTTTAACCTTAGTTAGGCGGATGCATGTCTGTGTGCATCCAATTTACTGACAGCTGAGAACCTCATGCTCAAAGGCATCTCTGGATTAGTTATTATGATCTAGTGTATTGATGAACCCAGAATGTGGGTAAACTCAGTAACCGGATTATAAGTCTTGTACTCCATTGGGATGATTAGAAGTTCTTTTGATCCCACTCCAAAACTCTGTGAATGTCTGAGCCAGAGAGGGACTGCAGCATTTACTGGCTCAAATCAAAGGTCCATTAAGTTTAGGATCCAAGATACTGAACCAGATGTTTTTCCATCTTCTGTTTGTCCTACACAATTCATTATATTCAGAGATACACCATTTCTGAACATGGGATCTCCATTTCACCCACCCGGCTTTATAATTACTGACAGACATCCCTTCTATGGAAGGTTTAAAAATCTCTTTTTAAACCTCCTAACTGTATTGCTCTTATATACGAGGGCAGAAAACATCACCTGTTCATTCTATGTTGAATACAGAAGAGGTTTCCTGTTGCTTCTCTGAATCTCTGGCCAGCTATTTTGACAAATACTCTATCTGCTTTCTTCATCATTATTGATAATTTGATATTATCTCTTATTCACCTTTTTACATATAATTTTATTGATTTATTGAAGTTTTTAAAAAAATAATAAAGATACAAACTAATATAAAGTGAGAAAAGGAAAAGAAAGAGACAGATGTCAAAGAGAAAGCTAGAAGTGCAAGAAAGGAAAGGGGGGAAAAAACGAAAGGAAAAGGAAAATAGAAAAGAAAGTAGCTACATAGAAGTAGCTTCTGAGCTTCTTTTATGGCAATTATAAGTACAATTATAAATTTACCTCTTAATCTATGGTTACAACGTAACTCTCTCCTTTCTAAAGTCTCTTCTATCTGATGATCAAAACCGTGCATCAGAAATTCATTTTTCACACAAAAAGTCTATAAAGGGTTTCCTGTCAATAAATGTGGATAATTGTCTTTTCTCTGAATTTAGAGATTTCAATTTAGCCATCTCAACTTATTCCCCTGTTTTCCTAAATTATCACCCATCTAGCCTGGGGGGTCTGCCCTTTAACATTTCAGGGTTGAAGGGGATGGGGGGAGGTCAGCCTAGGATCGTCAGACTTGGCTTCTCTTTCAGTCACACTGTTTGGATGAGGCACACAAGCTTCGGAGAGGTTTAATCAAAGCCGGCAGGTTTCATTTCCACTTGCCAAAGCTTGAAGGAATAAAATCCCCCAGATCGTTGCAGGTTTGGGGAGGGAAGGGGGAAGACTCAGACAGCCTGCAAAGGGAAAGAATTAAAAGGGGAGCGGATACTACCCAAGGAGAACTAATTGTTGGGTTCCCAGGGCTGGAGGAGAGATCCCAGGGCTGGAGGAGAGGTCCAGAGTTTTGTGCCTCAATTTCACACCTTCCACAAACCCTTAATCCCATCAAGTGACACTCCCAGACTCTCCACTGCTGGTAATTAATTTACAAGCATATACACGCTCACACTCTCCAGACTTTTGAGCACAGAATCTCTGCTGATGCCTCATTATTTTGGTTTGCTACATCCACATCTCTGCTTTTTCCATCTCCCCCTCCTCCCTGCTTTTAAAATTTTGTTCGCAAGTATGGAAGTCCCTTGTTTTCCTACCTTTTAGCCACATTATTTAGCCCTGACTCTGGAAGTTGGACATAGTGATTGGCATCTGTAAGGTGCATTTCTGTAGACTTCACTAACCTGAGAGATGAAGCTGCTAGAGGTTGGGGCAGGAACGACAGCAATAAAATGAGATTTCAGCCCAGCTCCCTCTCATCAAAACCAAACATAAAATAAAGCCTTCTTGGATTTGCTTGGGAAAGAGATTCTCCCAACCCACAATTCCTTGTCCCCCAATTCTAGACGGGGTGCATGCTGCAGTTGCTCAGAATTGAGGGTGGATGGAGCTGTGCACATGCTCTAGAGAAGCATGCAGGGGTTGAGTTCTGGGTGAGGCCAGATCAAGCTGAAACTAGCAGTCCTCAAACCATCTGCCAACTTTGCTGCTCTCGGTTGCTTCAATCTTCTCGCACTGGCCTCCATGCAGAGGTAAAACAAGACCCCACCCACCCAAATCACTGCTTTCATCTCTCCTCTCAGCAAGGTCCTTTTCCAGCTGTTTTGATCTCTGCCTGTTTCCTGGAACCCAGACCCCAGGTGGCCACTTTCACTCCGACACCGAGTAATTTTGACTGCATCCCTCTGCCACTGCCTTTCTGCTCTTCCCTTATGTGTGTATGTGTGTGGAGAGGGAGGGAGACCCATAAGTGTCCATTAGTGGCTTGTTTTGGTAACAGGAACATCTGGAAGAAGTGGGTGGATCGGCAATCATTCCAGGTTTCTGCTTGGAGGAACAGGTGGGGGGTTGATGGCATGAGAGATAAATGAGAGAAGGTATGGGGGGGACGACACAGAGACTGTGTGCACACCAGAAAAATGGTTCAGGGTGAGAAGAATCAAAGGAGGGAGGGCCACCAGAGCTCTATAGGTCCAACTGAAGGAAGATTCAGCATCACCGTGCCAAGCAGGTAGAAAGAAAGAGGGCACTGTCTCATAAACCAGGATTTATACCAGAGTCTGGGTTTCAGAACGGTTGTAACATGCACATGCCAACACAGTTTTCGCTGAGCAGCCTTCGGCCGCTTCATGCCCTGCAGATGTGCTGAGCTTCAATGTGTCTCGCTCTCATTCCTGCATCCCGAATCCCTCCAACGGCAGTTTGCAATGTTCATTTGCAGAGAAGATGCAGGGGACGAGTCGGACTTAGATGCGGCTAGGTTTTTGTGTAAGTGCAGTGAGCAAGAAAGAAGGCATTGTGATGGCATTTATGAACTGTTCGTACAATGAAGGGGAGTACAAATATTTAAACTCGCCTGTACGGGTGCGTGCATCCTTCTATAAAGACCAAAATATGAGTAGCTATAGGCTGAAAGGCTACACAAACACAACACAGGCATTGTTATGTCAGTGCACATAGCATGGAAAAACCACATCTTCTTATAAGGTTACACACAGAACACTTGAGAGCCCGGCATAGCATTCTAAAGTCCCAATATAAATTCCATATTGGTTCTGCAGGACGGATACAAGAATACAGTATAGGTCAGGCTAAAGAAAGTACAGCTTTTCCAAGCAGGAACAGTCAGAAATCATGCCTCTAAAATTCTCTAGTGACCGTGGGGAAAAATATGTAGATATAAATCAGAACTCCACTGACAAAGCATCTATCTTCCAAATATGTGGTTAAAACGGGGGAAAATGTACGTGATAAATTCTAGCCACTGTGCACAATCCCCAAACACTGTAAATAACAACTTAATTGTACAAACAGACCTGGGTATACCAGCCCGTCAATATACATAAAGGGAGGTTAGAAAATATGGACTATTCACACTTAACCGATAGCAGTGCCTGTTTTCTAAGTGGGGCAAATATGCCTATCTGCCAATAGATGAAAAGTCCTGTTAATCCCCAGTCAACCTGAAGACTTTGCACATTGACTAGACAATGTACAAACCTTTAGTTCAGGTTGTTCATTTATGCATATTCTTCACAATGTCGATTGACTGGGCAGAGTGGCAAATAATATTTATGCATATTTTCCACACAACGCACATGAATCGTAAATATATACATGTTACTAATCAAAAGTGTAATACTTTGTTCTTCAGAAATATAGTTAATGAAAACTAACATTAAAATATAGTACTCAATAGAGAAATAAGGACATTAGTAAATATAATTAATGGGGGGCTTTAAGGAAAGAGATTACCTATACAAATGGGTTCGCTTGTAGGGTATATTTGGGAGAACCACAGAGTTGGCAGTAACTATATTTGTTTCTGTTTAGTTTCTTTATTCCATACCTGCTGGGTGCAGAGAAACTCTTATACTACTTTAGCATGGCCATAAGAACATCAAAGCTCGTATGCATTAATGTAACCCAGTAAGCTGGATATGTTGGAATCCCTTACTAACTACACCAGATTAGATGTGTTACTAGGACACTTCCACCCTAGTCAACATCTTCTCTTAAGGTATGAAAGTAACAACCAGTGGGAAAAACACCACAAATCACAGGGAAAGAGCTGGCAGTTGTACATTGGGAGCATGGGGCACTCTCACTGTGGCCTCTTTCTCTGGTGGGAAAGAAAATTATTCAGCTTAAAAATCAGCAGCACCAACAGAAGCTGCCATCTTCCTTCATTCAGGTCCTTCCACATGAAGTTCTCCAGTTCTGTTCAGTTGCAGATCTGGTCACTCACATCCAGCAAAATCATCCTTTAGTATTTCAGGTGGATACTATATCAAGAAAGGTGCCCTCTGACTAGATTACTCACACTGTGTTATACAAGGGAAACTGCTGAAGACTGCTAAGTGTTCCTCAGCCCTTCCAGATGGGCTGGTCAGCTAGATTTTGAAATCTGACATCTGGAGACCCATAAATTGACTAAGAGGGGTACAAGAGGGGAAGAGGGCTTAAGCTAAATCTATAGCCAATCTTTGCATGATTACACAGAGGATCAGGAAATATCCTACCTGCCTTGATACACATTGTAGTAGGAGAAACAACTGCACATAAACAAGACACCCAGCTTGAATTGAGACAGTTCCTAATGCTGGGAACACTTATACTAGGAAAATCACATATAGTGAAGAAAGGGTTCAATTACTGAAGCAGATAATCAGAGAGCAATAGTCAGTAGCCCACAGATACACACAGTTAGAGGAAGGGAACAAACCATATGCAAGACACAGGCCTACACCCAAGGAGTAATTCAGGCCAAATTAAACACATAGGCACAAGCACACTTTGGTTCAGCCAATGGTAAGGAGACATAGTCAACAGTGTCCCTGTTGTAGAAGCCAAGATCACCAACACATTAACACAGACACACATGGAATTGCCTCAAGGACACACCTGTTTCACAAAGATGTGAGCAGCATCACAGGTGGATTGCCAGACTCCATGTATAAAAACTCACAAATATTTGTTCTCAGGGACTTCACATCTAGTAGTGTGGAGTCCCAAATGCAAATATTCACAGGCATGGAATTACTCAGAAGTCATAGTCACCATTAGCCTGGCCCAGACCAATGATCCATCTGAGCCTAGTCTCCACAATTCAACAACAGAAACATTGCTTCAGCCCCCATTGCAATGGAGGCCACTGGGGGCAGGGATGGGGGCTCCATTTACAGTCTTAGGAGAAAAGGGGGCAGAAACACATGGGTGACTCACAGCCACTGACTGCTGGTGAGGTTGCACAAAAGACGTACCATGTACCCAACACGGGTGTGATGCCACTGGGCCTTATCCAGATACCCACCCTCAAAAGGAACAAGGCTGAAAGAGTGGTGAGAATAGAAAGAATTCACACATCCTTCTACATAAGCCAGCATCTCCTTAGGGATTCCCACACACACATCCTGAAAACAGTTTCCAGAGGAAATCACAGTGGTAATTATGGCATGATTTTATCTTCTCCCTCACACTCGCAATTTAACAGATGGCTTGCCTCTGCTACCTAAGCTTCTTGGCTGATCCCACCCTCCATCATCCCCTCAAACACAGTCTCTCTCTCTCTCTCTCATTTTTTAAAGACCAGCTTAACGTCCCACTGACAGGATCCTGTGACAACAGGTTCCACAGGTTGCTCATAGGCTGTGTGTAGGAAAAATGTCTGGTAGCAACAAAATAGATGATAGAGCATCCTCAGTAGGACAAATGTAAACATGCCAGCCAAGATAAACAGCTTATTGTCATTTGTCAAATACCAACACCTTGCAATGTCACCTTTTCCCCCTCTTTGGTTCAGGTCCCTGCTGCTTTTTTGTTCTTCAAGGAATGGCACCTGACCTGTGATATCCAACCTCATCACCATCTCCGTTGTTTCCTGCCTAACTCCATCTTTGTTCCTTTCCTCCATCTTTTAATTCTCCACGCTTTGCTCCCCCTCTCCCCTCCGCCCTTGGCTGAGTGTCAAGAGTTCCAAAAGAGTTGCAGGCCACCCAACTTATGAAAAAGGGGGCCCAATTTTTGAATGGTTGTGAGAGCCTTTTGTAAAACACACGGTCTCACTTTTAATCTCCAATTTCACCCACACACTTTTCCCAGGTGTCTTCTCAAGCCAAGAGCTAGGAGGGCATCACAAAAGGAACCTGAGCCCAAATCTGGGAAAGCCCTGGAAACATCTGCAAGAATTCCACTGCATCCTGGCACCAACTCACAATGACTGAGCCTCTTCCCCGGCCCCCCCCC
>JANHZT010002356.1:163927-174244 GCA_032468215.1 Stegonotus admiraltiensis
GAAAATAAAATAGATAGGAGTTGTCTTCTACTTATTTCTGTATGCACACTTTGCTTCAATAATGTGGCATCACTATGAGCTACAAAAGGAGATGAGATAAGCTAGTCTTTTATAACGGTTTATGCAAAAAATCCAGAAGTACTTTCTCCTATTTTAATGAAACCTCCTGCTAGCTAATTATGAAGTCTTCATTTGTTTATCACAGAGTTTGTCATGTTAGCAGCATTTGTACAGTACAAGGAAGTAAGTTGATGAAGAAGATTTTGATGTGGACATCAGGTGCTGCGCTGGCAGAGAATAAGTGTTAGACAATTGTTAGCAATGTTAGGTTTTAGTCTTAAAGAAACTCTTCGCCCTGCGACTAGTCCTGGATAAGCTAAATGTAAGTAGGTAGCATATCATTATATAAGTTAAAGGATAAAACCAGTATATTGGTTGACAGCTCTGACCGTGAAAAACAGTTATAGAATATCTTAAGCTGATTCCTGAGATTGGTGTCCCAGTTCTCAGTGTATCTCAATTAGAGATGGAAACAGCTTAATGATATTGGGGGAGGGATTGGTTATAGATGACATTTGAAGAATTGTGGGAACTGATGCCCTCCAGATAATGCTGAACTTAAAAATTTGGTGACTATTATTATTGGCAGGTTGCTTGGGAACTAGTTCAGCAATATCTAGAAGCCTGCATAATCCTCATACTTAATATAAGTGAGGAGGTACCAAGAAGGGGTCTACTTTGCATGGAGGAACCCTAATCTTTCTGAAAGATTCCCCAGGGTAAAGGCATTGAAGGGTTCAGAGTTTTGGCATTGATTACACTAAATATCTGAGAGATAAAACAATATTTAATCTCAATGACCCTTCTTGATCTACGTTGTCTCCTGCAGGTGGTGTATGTTGCCTGTTCCTATGCTACAGTATGGATGATCTATAGTAAATTCAAGGCCACCTATGATGGCAACCATGATACCTTCAGAGTGGAATTCCTGGTTGTTCCAACAGCAGTGTTAGCTTTCCTAGTAAATCATGATTTCACACCCCTAGAGGTAATTAAATGTATGCTAGTGTAAACAAGCCCCAGGTACTTAACTTGCAGCTATATGATGTGTTCGAGTCCTGTGACTAAAATTGTTCATTTAATTGGCAAATGGCCATCTTTAATATTCTAGCCCCTGCTTGTTCTGCTACTTTATAGCTAGTTCCTTTTAGGAATACAAGCTTGAACTAATGTTGCTTTCCAAAGCAGCACTACATTTATTCAGCTATTCCTATCTGCTCATGTGTTGACTAAATGCTACTGAAATAGAATTATGATATACCTGCTGTCGTTTAAACTGGAAACTGTTCTTTCAAAAAGAAACAAACCAGCAGAAGACATTATTAAGCTTTATGTGATCTATGAGTTTACAACCTCCATTTTTATTTTAAAAGGAAAACTATCCAACAATAGATTGGAGCAACAGAGGTGTCAAGAGAGTGCTTGAATCTAGACATAATTTAGTTGTAACTTGCCAAATCTTGACCAACTTGACTCATTGAATTCTGTGCAGCTCAAGCATGAACTGATTCAGCCTGGGTTCAGCCTTATATTGTAGGTGGATAAGTCAGAGGTTCAAACTTCAAAAACAAGGTTGATTTCTGCCAAATTTCTGCCTGTAGTTTTCTGGGCAAGAATGCAGAACTATGATTGACTCACTGCCTTAGTCCAGGGTGATAGTGATGATGTTGATTTTCACTTCTTGATCTGGCCCGTAGCAATTTCCAAGTGTTTCCCCTCTAATATTATTATCATTATCATTACTATTATTATTGATTAGACAATATTTGACTCAGCACTGCCATCTATGTAGGCAGTTCTCTCAGGACAATTCAGGCAGGCCTTGGCCTACGACTTAATGAAATTATAATGGACCTCCCCAAATGTATTTACCACCCAGTTCTGACAGCCAGCCCACATACACCCCCAGTCATGTGACTGCATTTTGGGCGTGCAGCAACTGGCCCACATTTATGGCCATTTGCAGTGTCCCATGGTCACGTGACCATATGAAGTTTTTGTCCAAAACCAGTGTTTACTTCCAATTTGGGGGGGAAATGCCCAATAGCAAACAATTGATTTACTTATCAATCACAAATTCATTTAACCACGGTGATTCGCTTAATAATCACTGCCAAAAAAAAAAGGACAGTAAAATTAAATCAGTCTTGTGATGATTTGCAGTATGACCAATCATGACGGTAATGGGCAAACTCCATTATGGTTGTAAGTTGAGGACTACCTGTAACCTATTAAAGGATGAGGTACTTGGAATTCGCAAAACACCCAGAAGGGGTTTTTGGGGGACAGTTTAGAAAGAGGTACATGTTGCACTAAGATTTGTAGTCTTTCACAGACAAAAGTATCAAAAAGTGAGCTGGAGCAGACATGCCTAAGTCTATGACACAAATCCGTCCTGAATCTTGCCGTGCAATGGTGGACCACACAGATGTTCAGTTCTGACTAATTGCTGTGACAGCAACACAAATTTGGGAATATAATGAGCTGTAATCAGAAAACATAAAGCTATTTTTCTCCTGGATTCCTCCAGATTCTTTGGACCTTCTCCATCTACCTGGAGTCAGTGGCTATTTTGCCACAACTCTTCATGGTCAGTAAAACAGGTGAGGCAGAGACCATCACAAGTCATTACCTCTTCGCTTTGGGAGTCTACCGTGCCCTCTACCTGTTCAACTGGATTTGGCGCTATCAGTTTGAGGGGTTCTTCGACCTCATTGCTATTGTGGCTGGCTTAGTGCAAACGATACTGTACTGCGATTTCTTCTACCTCTACATTACAAAAGGTATTTTGCAACAAGAACAAACGGAAATTAGATCTGCTGACTGAAATCCCATTAGTATGAGATAGAGAAGAAGTGCTCTTCCACCTGGAATCACTGTGTTTGAGTTGGGCGGCCATATAAATGTATTTAATAAAGAAATCTGTGGCAGCTTTAGCAAGGTGCTTGGGATTTTAAAATTACCATATTTTTCGGACTATAAGATGCACCGGTATATAAGACGCACCAAGATTTCAAAGAGGTACTGTATTTTTTGGAGTATAGGACGCACCTTTCCCCCCCCCCCAAAAAAGGGTGAAAATCTGGGTGCGTCTTATACTCCGAATGTAGCCCCACCCAGCTTCTCAAACGGAGGTTTCAGAGGCTGAAAAAAGCATCAGAAAAGAAGCCCCCAAACAAAGCTTCAGAAAAGAGGCCTCCAAACAGAGCTTCAGAGGCTTTTTTTCTGAAGCTCTGTTTCAGAGGCAGGAAAAAAAGTTTTTTCTGAAAGAGTTTCAAAAGTTTCAAAGGCAGGAAAAAAAGCAAGGAACAGAGCTCACAACCAAGGAACCTGTTGCTAAAATTCATCTCTGGAAACAGCTGATAGGGGGTATTCCAGGAGGCCAATCCACCTGCGAATCAGCTTTTTTCTTATTTTCCTCCCCAAAAACTAAGGTGCCTCTTATACTCTAGTGTGTCTTATACTCTGAAAAATACGGTAAGTAAGAAAGAAAAAGTTTTTGCCTTCCCTGCTCCTCAGGAGCACTCTGCAGGCCTCCAAAACCCTCTGCAAAACGCACTCATTTTTTGCAAAATGGGATGCGCAGAGGGTTTGGGGGCTGCAGAGTGCTCCTGGGGGCTGGGGGAGGGCAAAAACACCCCCATTTTTGCAAAAATCAGGTGAAAAATGGGCCTGTTTTTTGCAAAAATGGAACAAGTGGGGGCGGAGTTTTAGGAGGGCAAAAATTGCTGTATTTGGTGTATAAGATGCACCAACATTTCCACCCTTTTAGGGGGGAAAAAGGTGCCTCTTATACTCCCAAAAATGTGGTATTTGGGAATCAGTACATCTCAACCACATGTCTCAGTGTGCATTGACTAAATGTTACTGCTAAACTGGAAGTTCACTAGAGGGCACTCTTCAACTGAATGCAATCCTTTTTGATGCTGGGAAGTGTATTAACCAATAGCTCTTTACTAATTGTAAGTTGACAAATTAATTAGCAGTTTCATCACCTTTTTTCTTAGGATCAAAAAGAAGTTGCAAAAAAATAGTGCTCATATATTCAAAACCGTGAGCACTGAAAAGCTGTTTCTGTAGGGTTGAATAAAATAAAATCTGTTGGACTAGCCTAACAGAAATTGAATTTGTTGTTTTATTAAAGGGCAAGTGCTTGACAAATTATGTATTGCTTTTTAACCTGTTTTTACTTGTAGCATCAAAATTATTTGAACTGTCGTTGAGTACTGAAAACCTTAATGAAATGTGTGTCTGGTTTTTTTTAAGTCTTGGTCAACTTGGTTGGTTGAGGAATTCTGGGAATTGAAGTCTTAAATTGCCAAGTTTGGAGACCTGTGCATGCATACAGACATACATGCACCACTATAAATTACAATTACACTATAATTACAAAGATATATAGAGACTTAAAGGCAACCATAAGAAAACATTTTAGTTTGTGATACAGCTAGAGACGTCTTCTTTCAGAAATCTCCTTTCAGTCCAGCTCCCCACCCTTTTTCAGTCCCTCTTCAACAAATATTGGCATTGTGTATTTGCTACATAAACTCAGTTCTTGTTACTTGATTTAAAAAACTGTTTTGGGTTTCTGCAACTTCTATTTTCCACTTGTTAGCACAGGTAGTCCTTATTTTACGATCGTTTGTTAAGTGACTGTTCAAAGTTACAATGATGCTGAATGAAGGGACTTACCACAGGTTCTTGAAGTTATAGCTGTTGCAATAACGCTATGGTCATGTGATTGTTGGCATCCAGTTCACAATTATGAACAGCTGCCAACTGTCCTAAAAGCACGTGATCACCATTTACAATATTCTCTGCTGGCTTCTCCAAAGTGTCACTAGAAAAGCCAGCAAGGAAGGTTGCAAGCCATCACCGCCTGCTAAGAGAATTCCCTGTCAACTCTGGGGGCTGCCTGAAAAAGCTCCATGCTGAGATCCAAGTAGGATTTTTGCATAGGCTGTTTCCATCCCACCCACCCGAGTTGAGAGGCCTCTCCTTCGGCACAAAGCATTTTCTGCACAGAGTCCTGCTTGGTTTTTGGCACAGAACTTTTTCAGTCAGCCCTCAGAGACAAGAGTGAGTCCTTTCCACTCTGGACACTGAAAACACTGTGCTGAAATCCAAGTAGTTTTCAACCAGACAGGATTTTCAGGCCCAGAGTAGAGAGGCTTTAGAAGCCTTTGGAGCTGAAAATTCAGGCATTTCACAACTTGTCCCAACCCTCCCTCATATCCCCTCATTCCCCTTTCCACCCAATGCCTGGGGCTTTTAACTTACCAGTTTCCCAATTGACTAGACTTATGGGAAGCCACCAGGAAATGGCTTCACTTAATGACCAGGACATTCACTTAATAACAGCAACTGAACTACCTGAATTTCTGGCACTAAGCACAGTGGTTGTACTTTATGATATCATTGCTTTGTGACAATAGTCCTGATCCCGATTGCCATTGTAGGTTGAAGAGTACCTGTATTGTTTTTGCTTCATACAGATAGGCAAGCAATAGGGATTATTGAAATATACATAGTACAGTGGAAGTAATAGTATGTAATATTTCTATTCTGCCGTAACTTCTTCCCCTACATCTTTTCATTTTTTGATTCCCATAACATTATGTTAGTATTCCATGCCCATTAAAATTGCTGTCCTCAAAAGACTGTTTGGGGCAGTATATGAGCCACGGTGGTGCAGTGGTTAGAGTGCAGTACTGCACTTCTGCTGACTGCAATTTGGCAGTTCAAATCTCACCAGGCTCAAGATTGACTCAGCCTTCCGTCCTTCCGAGGTGGGTAAAATGAGGACTCAAATTGTTTGGAGGCAATATGCTGACTCTGTAAACCGTTTAGAGGGTTGTAAAGCACTATGAAGCGATGTATAAGTCTAAGTGCTATTGCTAATGTACATATATTGTGTTTTCATAGTGCTATTTTGATAGGATGACTAGCAGCCTAGCCGCCGCCACCCCAAGTCCTCCACCTTTTAACTTACATCCTTGTTTTATCTGGCTCCCTTTTATTGATATATCTTTATATGGTTTTTATGCTTTTATATGTATACTGCGCAGTCACTCTGAGAGTGAGATGACCAGTATCTAAATTTAATCGATGGATGTATAGATAAAAATTAAACATTGCTATCAGTATATGAAATAAGAGCACAAATTTTATGGTGTCTTATGTATAATGACTGTTCTTGGTGAATGGTTTCTTAATTAAAATAATATTAAAATACATTTCTCTTCTCTAGAAGCAATGGCACCATATTACTTGGTATGTTGCCTAAAGTTTAATGAAAGTCTCACCTCTTCTTATTTCTATTTCCTTTTGCAGTTCTAAAAGGCAAGAAGTTGAGTTTGCCTGCATAAGTCAAGATCAAGACTGCAACAAAATACTTTGGCCAAGGAGAATGAAGGGAATGCTTCACAGAAAATTAGATGTGCAGATTGAAATTCCTTTTAAAATATTAGTGTCCTATTGATCTCAACTTCCACCCTGAACTTTGATCTAAGTGTGGTTTGAGACAAAACAACGGATGGTCCTTTTACAAAACAGACTGCTATAATTGGGGGTGATGTGAAGCACAGCTTGAATCACAAGCTAACAATGACTACTCCTGGTTAATATGTAAATTGTAGATTTTGGGGTTTTTTTAACCCATTTTGATCATTCTGTGTCTATAATGCTTGAGTATTTTTGATGAATCAGCACAAGTAGGGAATACATTTTTAAAAAATCTGTTCTATCGTCTTAGTTTGCACTCATTATTTTGGGTGTAATGTTGATAAATGCTAATATGAAATGCAAGCTTTTCTGTTCATGAAAGCCTGGTGCTACAAAGCTATCCAGATAGACAGGAATGCTTGCAAATTGTTTCTTTTAAGTATGGATTTCCTTGGATCTGTATTTGAAACATTAGTGGCAAGAAAGTACCTTTCTCCTTTAAATATTTGTCACTTACTCTTTCTTCATTTTTGTATTATTTGATGGTTAAATCTTCATCTACTACAAATAAAATGGAAAAACTCTTCCCCTTATTAATTAGTGCCTTTGTGGGAAGGATGGGAATTTAAATAAAAATAAATTCTGCTTTTTGGCAGTTTGTAATCTTCAGAGTATATTGTGCTATTCGTCTTCATTGTCCCATATTTTTTATAGTGCTTTTTCTGATCTCTCTTAAAGTAGTGACTTATTCTCCTGGGGCCTATGCTATTAAATACTTGTATTAGAACATGTTTTCTATAAACTCCCCATCATTGCTGCTTCTTGATGCTACATCATCTCTGAATTGATAACAAATTTGTATGTTTTCATATGAGAACATTTTTAATCTGTTGTACTGCTGCTATGAACCTGAACAATCAGTGAAACTAAAATTCAAGCCATATTTCAGCCAATCTAGACTTCCAATTTGTATTACACCTTGATTTAAAGTATGTGTATGCTTACTCAAAAGCAAAATCTTTAGAATACTTGCTTTGAAGACTATGAGGGCAAGATTGCGCAGAACATGCGATTTTATACAATTACTTAGAAATAGTCTCATTGAATTCAGTGTGTATAGGAAGGAGCCATTTCTAAATAGCCAACTCTTGAAATAATTCTCTGCTATAATTCCATAGCTGATTTTCTTAAATTTATAAAGCAAAATTTGTAATTTGTTTTGAATTGTGATTAGTCATTGGAAAATGACTATCTAGGCTAAGATTCAGAGTTTATTTACATAATTATGATTCGGTAGCAATTGGTACATTTTGTTTTTGGTCATTGTGAATTACCATGGTTCCACAGTTGCTTCCTGTAGAAAACTGATTACTTAAAAATACAATTCAATACTGTGTCATTAGATGAATTAAGATGGGGTACTTCATTATCTACATTTTCCATGGAACGCCTTGCAAAAATTTCTATTTTGTGCTACCCACAGATATTGCCTGCAATAGCTCCTAGCCACTTCTGTGATCACATGAACTATAAAAGTGCCCTAATGGTTATGGCAGTTACATCTGACCATCTGGGACGAATCCACATACACAGTCCCAGTTTGTGTTTATACTGAATTTTTTTCTACACAATCTTATACTGTAGCATCCTTATAATCCAAATAAGCAGCATAGAGCATCTGAATCAGTGGTCAGGCAAAGTCATAATATATAGAATTCTTCATACCAGCTTCACAATTTGCCTCTACTTGTTTACCAATTGCCAATAGAGAATAGAAAATAGTCTTCCCACATGCTTGCTTTTATATCTTAAAATAAGTTTTTAACTATAATACTTGCACAGTGCTATAACCATTCCTGAAAATATAACTAACTTTGCAGCTCCATATGCATTATTTTTTCCTCCTGCACAGTGGCTTTTAGCATTTTAATACACAGGTCCCCAATACATGAGCCTTAATTTGGTTTTAATTAATTTTAATTTAATTCATTTGGATAATCGGTATGTATACCATCCCAAGAAAGACAGAAGGTTCTGTATGAACATTCAGGTTTTATGAAGCTTTTGTGTATTATTAATATTACGCACAATGACCACATGTTATATTGTACTTACAAATTCCTTGTCCATCCATCTTTATTTTTGCTTTGATTCAGTAAAATCAACTTCAGATATTTTGGGGTGTTTTTTTTTCTTTTTTAGTAAAATTTATTTACTACAGGAACAAATAACTGCTTAGTCATCAGTATTCATTAATGTTAGTCGATGGGGTACAGGAGTGGATGGGTAGGAAGCTGCACCCATGTTTTCAGGGAACCCCATATTACTGGGAAGAGAGGTGGTGGTGGATGTAGAAAGGGTGGTCAGAGCAACAGATCCTTCATCCAGTGTCCGCTTATATGGCACAGGTGGCTCAGCCCACAGGTTTTTCACAGCCAGGTAGGCTAGGTATCCCTATGGAGGAGAAGCAGTAGCAAGTCAGGTACCTGTAATCTTATCTTATGATAAGAAATTTGATCTTGTCCTGGTTTAGGATGATATTACAAAATATGGTATAATAATAAAATATTAGCCTTTCTGAAATAATTGTAAAGAAGGTTTATGGAATAATGAAGTATTTAGCTTGATAAGTTATATATTCTCTCAGCTATTTTACAACAATCACTTTGTTTCCAACAGAAATGAGTGAAATATACTGAGTTTAATCATTTTCAAATGATGAATTAAAAAGAGAAAAGTTTTCCAGAATAGGATTTTTAGGAGAAAATTGAGAAAACAAGTATTGGGTCCTTAATGTGATATGTATGTTTTCTGCAGTGAACAGAATATCTACGAATTAACTATTCTTCCCACTTGATTTGATTTGATTAAATTTTTATACCACCCTACTCCCGAAGGACTCAGGGCGGTGTACAGCCAAAACTTAAAACAAAAATATATAAAAGTTAAGAGAAATTTGAAAATAAATTAAATACATTTGGCCCCCAAAAATATTAAAACAACCAATTAAAATATATACAATATCCCCCTAAAAGGGGATACTTATTGCAATGCAGAACAATATTTGGATAAAGCTACAAATATAAACATCTACAAGCTACAAATATCCAAATATGATTTTAAGATATCATAAATATCAAATACAGGCAATCATTTCCCCCTATTAAATATGTGTACTTCCTGAACTAAAATGTACACTTCAGTATATATTCAGAGAAAATGTGAGTAAAGTGAAGCCATAGAATTTAAAATGGTATCAAAATATTGACCAAATATCCTGTGTAAATTCCAGGACAAATTCCCATCAACAATTGGGATTTTGTAGCATGGTGCTGTCTCAAAAATATTAGCTTTAAGATTAGGCAGCTAGGCTAGTAGAGGATTAGAGAGGGGGGGAAACATGCAATAGCATCTACCTATCTCTTTAGATTGGAGGCCCGGATCCTTTGAGACAAGCAAGAACATATTTTAGTCCATATTGAGCCCAAACTTTTCCCCCCTATGTTATATTATAAAAGTCTCTAATTCACATAATCTCTTTATGAAGTCTCCTACATATCAAAATAGTATCAATGACTATATGCTATTATTCCCAAGAGCCACATATATGGTCATAGTCATGCTGGATTGGAGTGAAAAACTAAAGCCCAGAAGGTCCTTTGTAGTAGATAGGAAGCAGTCTTGTCATGGCTAGATCTAAGATCAAATTTTCCTTGGCCACTAATTATTTGGAACCACTAAAATTACAAGCGCTCTTTATAACCATATCTTGCAGAGCTGTAAAACTAATTGGAGTCCTCAAGGGAAAATATG
>JANHZT010002359.1:19443-33906 GCA_032468215.1 Stegonotus admiraltiensis
ACAGGCTGTAGGCAAGATTGGGAAGACTTCAGTCTGCAAAGTAGAAGGAATTGGAACCAGAAAGTAATATAAATGACTAGACTGTAGGTCCATAAAAGTCTAAAACGAACTGGCATATGTATAAAGATGTTCACTGAAGTCTCCTGCTTTAGTCAAACAGTGCAACTTGTGGAGGGGCACTTAGCTGCTCTCTCTCCCTGTTTCTGGTACAACAGAAAGGATAGCAACTGGCCTTGGATTTGCTCCCTTAGGCAAACCAAAGACAGTCTCAGATACCAGCCAGAAAAGATTCATAGTGAATTTCTTTACTTGTATCCTGCCTTTATTATTTTTACTAATGATTGAACATATTCAGCACACCTTCTTCCTCCTATTTTCCCCACAACAACCCTGTGAGATGAGCTGGGCTGAGAGAATGCTTGGCTCAAGGTCAAAAGACAAAAAGGCAGGATAGCAACAGTTTTCTAATTGGTAGAAACTATTCACCCCCCTCTCAAGATGCCATCCTCTGAAGGCAAGGTGAGATAATGCAGATCAAAGCCAAAATGAGATCATAGCGCATGAGCTAAGGCAGTGTGCTGCTCTTAGCCTGGCACAATGACCTTTGACCTACCTCTACAGGTAAGGGAAATATATAGAATATGAGCCTTCTTCAAACCCTTTCTTGTATATACTGGGAAGTAACATTTCTAATTACAGAAGACTAGAAATAAAAGTTGAAGTCTGCAAGTATAAGACTTATGCATTTCAGATGGTATCTTTCTAAAAAGAGAGCTCTAGATCACTTTTGCATCCTTTCTCCAATTTACAGAGGGCCTGCAATGACATGTTTACATAAACCACTCTGAATCCATCCCATCTTCTTACATTTGTCATTTCAGAGGTTTTTGCCAAGCAAATCAATTTCACCATATCTGCCCCTCTTCAAAAGAAATTAAGTAATAACAGACAAGCTCCCCAGAAGTATGAAGCGCTCTCCAACCATTACCATTTTCCCTTCTGCAAAGACTGAACGTGCGTCATGGCACAATTCCTGGATAGTCAGGTTAACAGTAGACTCCAGAGATCTTCACAGTGCCTCACATGACCCAAAGATGCACTGCGCATTTGCTCTTTTCCATGTCTGCTAGAACACAGAAATATTTTGCAACAGACAAGCTGACCTGCTCCCTAAAGACTAATCTTGAAAGAAATTGCTGAGAGTTGTGCAAGCTGTCCATCCCACTCCTATCTCATATTCACAACAGCATCAGTCACTTACTGTGTCCAGCCCTAGAGAATGAGCCTCCAGTGCAGTCTGCTCCCGCTCCACACCCTTGCCATCTGCTAGATATCGCCACTGCTGCCGACCTTCTTCATTACTCAAACGCCAGCGGGTTAGGTCTGTGGCTGGTTCTGTCTTATATGGGCCTCCTCTTTTCCGTAAATATCTAACAGAAGTGAAAAGCAAAAGAGAGACACCAAGTAAAGCCTTTATCCTAGCATTGCAAATGAAAAATGTCCAAGCATTAGGATCCAAGCAGTGTCTGAAGCTTATTGTTAGGATTCCAGCTTAAAACTAAACTATTAACTTAACTGTGGATAAATTAAAACTAGCTATAGCCACATGAAATAGAAAATGTAAGGAAAGAACCCCATTGGATAAGTAAAACAGAACAATTAATCAGTAGATCAACTTGCCTCCAGAAGTTGTGAATGCTCCAACACTGGTAGTTTTGAAGAAGAGACCGGACAACCATTTGTCTGAAATGGTATAGGGTTTCCTGCCTGAGCTGGGGGTTAGACTAGAAGACCTCTAAGGTCCCTTCAAATTCTGTTATGTTTGTGTATCTCAAAATTCAATAAAAATTAAATCAGGAAATAAAACCTCTACTGCTTCTCCCTGCATGCTTCCAATGTGCAGCTGCTTGGCTTGTGGATGGGTTCAGCCCCATTCCTGCTCCTCAGCATTTGCATCCCTTCCCTTAATCATACCATGACATGCAAACAGCCAATTATGGATTATTCATCCAATGGTAATTCAATGTGCCTTGGCTTTGTTCAATGTTTATATAGGTAGTCCTCGACTTACAATAGTTCATTTAGTGACCATTCAAAGTTACAACAGCACATTCAAAGTTACAATGGCACTTATGACCATTTTTCAAAGTTACGACATTTGCAGCATCCCCATGATCATGTGATCAGAATTCAAATGCTTGGCAACTGATTCCTATATATCACTGTTGCTGTGTCCCAAGGTCCTAAGATCATCTTTTACAACCTTCTGACAAGCAAAGTTAATGGGGAAGCCACATCCACTTAACAACCAGATTATTGACTTATCAACTGCAGTGATTCACTTAACAACTGGTCATAAAATGGGACAAAATCCACTTAATAAATGTCTCACTTAAGAACAGAAATCTTGGGCTCAAATGTGGTTGTAAGTTGAGGACTACCTGTACTCAGCCAATATTCTTAAACTGTTAAGAGTAAAAATGCACCAGTAATGACTTCTGATGGTGTGATACTGTGGATTGTGTCAATTTCAACAGATGCTGTGGGAAAAGATACAATGCTTTAATTTAATTTAAAAGGGATTCTATTTTGGGACAAAATTCTAGATACCTCAAGTAGATGAACCAAAGAAACATCTCCATTGACATCAAACTCCTCTCAGCTGTTCTCTAAAGACCTACATTGGTGACCTTTTTACATGATTGGGAATGATTTACTTTCCAACAGCTGAGAATATATGAAGCTGAAGGTTAAAGTGTTGGGTTCTTGATGTTTTCTGAGCTCAGAGTACCAAGAATCCAACAACAACCTTCTTCTGCAGGGTTCCAGTCTCCAAGCAGATGTGCTGGAGGCATTCTTACCAAACCAGCCTTTTTACATCAGCCTTCTTTGGTCACTACCTCCCTCAGCACCTCTATTTTAATGGATTATTTTTACCATGTAACATTTTATTCTGCCATATTTATGGGATTTGTCAATTTTACTATGTATAATCTAGAAAAAGTGTATGGCTATTACAAACCAATATTTTCTATGATATAGTAGAGAAATATAATACAGGAGAAGGAAAAAATATTTAAAAATACAGGAATGAATTTGATGAATAGATACTATGAAACATTATCAAAATTAACTTTTTTGTGAAACAAAAGGACAACCTAACCACAAAAAGCCTCTGTGTGCTTTAAATTAACATAGGAAAAGAGCACAGGGCAATAATGTATGCATCACATCATATATACACAGTACAAATATCTGTGCAAAACATTACATTTTAATTATTCTCATTTTGTCAAAAACTTAACAGGTAGTTGATCACAGAAGATTCAAATCCCTTCTCAGACCATGGGAAAATGTGCCACTTTTTATCACCAATTATGTACTGGACCTTTCATTCGGGGTTTTTTTTTGGTTTGTTTTTTCTTTTTTGCGTTGCCACAAGTAAAGCATCCTAGTGATTTTTCCAAACAAAGCTAAAGCTAAAACGACCAGGAAACTCTGGCTTTAAAGTAGGAGAGATGACAAAATACTCACGTCCCATCCATCCTGCCACTCTGAGCTAAGGGTGAAGCCTGCAGGCAGTAGCACAAGGACCAGCACAAAATAAAATACAGCCAAGGCTGGACTTATCACACACCTCACATCGCGACTGTTTCAGCGGCAGGCTGGGATATGAAGTCTTTTGTGTGAATTGTGGCTCAAAGCACTTCCTTCTTGAGGACTACAATTCCCAAGAAGCTATTCGAAACATCCGATCTGATCTGATGTAAGCCCATGAAAGTGCGAGCCAATCACGAGAGTTTAGGTACAATTGAAGGCGGAGTCAGCTTCCAAGTAAAGCTTTATGTTGGTCCCAACACTCTGTGGGAAAGGGAAACTTTTGCAGGGAGTGTGGACTTGGGAAGCGATAACGGAAAACTGAATTATTGGCTGTGGAACAGTAACCAAGGCGCTGGTAGCTTTAACGGAGCCAGCAAGAGGATACAAAGAAATGCAGGGACTCAGCAAGTCAAAGCGCGCCGCTGTCAACGTTGCAAATTTAAGGCCGAGGCCACGGAGGAGCGCCAGCCCTTCCGCTCTTTTCCTGGTTTTCCTCCTTGGAGCTTAAACGTGGCCTGCTGCAGAGCTTCCATGCGAAGGAAGCGAGTCTGGCTCAGATCAGTGACAGGAAAATGGGGATGGGAAGAAAACCGCGACGGGCACAGAAGGGACGCTTCTAAATTAAGAAGTACCAAAATCATGTTTTGTGGCTTGCAGGATATGAGGCAAAACTGCCCAGAAAAATTGCTTTCAAGCCAGCCAAACCAATGTAACTCCCCAGATACAGATGTGTAGTTGTAGGGCATTGACATCAGATAGAAATCTTCCGGTGAAAAATCGCATTATGCTGGGGATCTCTTTGTAGAATTTACAGATTCACAACATTCGTGATCAAACCAAACGTCTTGGATTGTGCCTGACAGATTGGGAGGGGGGAGGTGTTAACGATTAAAACAGTTTGGTTGAGTTATTGAAATTAGCCCATAGTGTCATCCAACAAATTTACCATCTGCTATTGCTAAATAAAGATGTTTGGCTGGTTCACTAACAAAGTTGGTGATTGTTGCTGAGATGTCCAGTTAGCACCAGTAGGCCAAGGATCATGGGCTAGCTGCTGCAGTGTTTGTACAAATAATACCTGGCAGCAGAAAGAGAGGTCCTCCAAAATCCTGAACCCAATGACCATCCTCCGCTTGTAGGCCTGAAAAAAATTTCATCCCATTTAGCGCTGCTGCCTCTGCAGTACAGGCTGTAGGCAAGATTGGGAAGACTTCAGTCTGCAAAGTAGAAGGAATTGGAACCAGAAAGTAATATAAATGACTAGACTGTAGGTCCATAAAAGTCTAAAACGAACTGGCATATGTATAAAGATGTTCACTGAAGTCTCCTGCTTTAGTCAAACAGTGCAACTTGTGGAGGGGCACTTAGCTGCTCTCTCTCCCTGTTTCTGGTACAACAGAAAGGATAGCAACTGGCCTTGGATTTGCTCCCTTAGGCAAACCAAAGACAGTCTCAGATACCAGCCAGAAAAGATTCATATGAATTTGTTTACTTGTATCCTGCCTTTATTATTTTTACAAATGATTGGATATATTCAGCACACCTTCCTCCTCCTATTTTCCCCACAACAACCCTGTGAGATGAGCTGGGCTAAGAGAGAATGCTTGGCTCAAGGTCATCCAGTAGGCTTTAATGGCTTAGGGTTAGGGTTAGGGTTAGAGTGCCTTAAGCCATTGTTGACATCCAATGAAATTATGTATGTGGATGGTAATGAAGCAGATATTCACCATATCACAGATTTCTGTCAAATTATATGCCAAGAACATTTGATGAATAAGAGTACCCATATTTTCCATAAAGTTGAACTGAAAATACTTTTATATCAATACATATGTGGTCCTTGAGTTATGATCACAATTGGGACCAGAATTTCCATTGTTAAGCAAAGTGGTGGTTAAGTGAGTTGTGTAAGTTTATGACCTTTTCTGCCATGGTTGTTAAGCAGTTAAATGAATCACATGGTCATTAAACAAATGCAATTTACTCCATTGACAGCTTGGAAGCTGGCTGGGAAAGAAGCAAATGGCAATCATGTGACACCCACATACCCAGTGCTCAAACCCTCGTAAATATATGCCAATTGCCAAGCACCTAAATGTTGATCATGTCACTCTGGGTAAGCTGTAGTGGTTGAGTACTGATTGTAAGTCACTTTTTTCTGTAGTGTTGTAATTTCAAATGGTCACTAAACAAATGGATGTAAGATGAGAACTATACTTAAAGGGCCTTATTAGGCCCCTCACAACAGGGTGAAATCCAAAAAGTAAGAATTAACACTAACTGCAATAGGAATTTCTAGCTCTCATTTATAAGTAAGTTTAAGGCAGAGTCTGAACATTTTGAATCTCCTCTTCCTGGGCTGAACTGCCATTTGAAAGATAGCTGCTAACAAACTCCTATCTGCTAGTTGATCATGTGTAATAACATTGGTGATTCCATCCAAAATTTTGGGTCTAATATCATAAAAACTCATGTGACTGATCAATTTGGCTGGTCTCGATATCTCAAAAACAGGCACTGTAGGTTTTTTTCCTGAAATAATGTTTGCCCAAAGAGAAAGCTTTCAGTGGAACACTCTCTTGCTGCATCCATTATTTACTCTGAGTTGACAAGCTTGTTTTACTGGGAAATGTGTTTCAGATTGTTTTATTAAAATGTATTTCATCAGAGCAGAGCATCATTCTGTGGGAGTGCTGTATTTCAAGAATCATTCTGTGACAGAAAACTATCCTGCTTCACTTTGCATGTTGAATAGAACATACTATGCAACATAACTCTAGTCTAAACTAGGATTCTGGAAATTCTTTTGATCAAGAGCCTCTGTCTTTGCCGGTATAGATGGCAAGTCTGCAGGCCAGACAGCACAGTAGCCATTGGACACTGCCAGCCTGTCAGCAAGGAAGCTGCTGATAGGCCTTTATTGCCACCTAGGACATTCACCCACACATGACCCTTGGCTGAGATATGGCGCTGTTAATCTGCAGCCCACTTGCCTGTCCATTCATGGCTCATGGGCTGTATAAGAACAAATGGCAGGTCAAAGTTAGCCTGTGGATCACTGTTTGAGTAAATAAAGCCGCCAAGTTTGGTGTCAATATGGTTATTTATTATATAAGTATATGTTGGAAACTTGTCTTGGTGCATTCTCTCAAACAGAGCATTTTGACATATGTCAATAAATTGATGGATACCCTATCTTGTCCTAATTGTTTTAACTATACATTTCAAACCTTTCTAGTTCTACATGATTGATTGGTTTGCCTAATTCTTCATGATCTTGTTAATGGGTTAGTAATAGTATAAGAGGATTGACATTCTCAGTAGTATCCCATTGCCTCTAGAAAAGCTTTCTTACTAAATATAGGTGTATTCCTATCCCAGGGGTCTGCAACCTTAAAACACTCAGAGCCATTTGGACCCGTTTCCTACACAAAACCCCGGGAGCCAATAATTTAACCACCAGTGTGACTGGGTGGGCGCACTCACACTCACCCAGTCACATGATCCACCCACCCCAGCCACACCTACCCAGCCATCATTAGGGCAGAGAACTGGTTATTAAATTTGCCATGCCCAGCCCAGCCCCGCCTCACCCCTCCCCTTCCAGCCACCTCTTGCCACACCCGGCCTCAGGCGTGTTGTTCACCTGTCTCTGTCTCTGTCTCTTTTTCTCTTTGTGTGTGTGTGTGTGTGTGTGTGTGTCTGTCTGTCTGTGTATCTTTCTCTCTTTCTCTCACTGCCCAACAGACTGCAGCAGGAAACAGTAGGCAGCTACTTCTGGCCTTTGTTGGTGCTTGACGTGCCTTGGTTGCTCAGGGAGACACGTGACCTACTCTCCGCCCAAGAGACTGGCCTGTGCCGCGGCCAATGCTGCTGTTACCAGGGGCAAGTGGGGCAGGGTCACATTGTGGCTCTGCATCGCTCCAGGAGGGGACCCCATCTCCCCCAGTGTGAAGCGTGCTAAATTTCATTGTGCTGCGCAAGGTGCTGCGAGAGCAGCGGGCAGGCCATGGAAGTGGCAACAGCAGCAGTGTCAGCAGCTTCTCTCTGCAGCAGAGGGATGAAAGGAGGGAGCCACAGCAGAAGGTTAAAAGAGCCACATGCGGCTCCCGAGTCGCGGGTTGCCGACCCGTCTTATCCCAATGTTTTAGAATATAACAAATACTACTCTTTAAGAAAGCATGCTGACTTGACACCAGCTATAGATTTAAGTTTTTCTCATGTGTTGTAAACTGCTTAGAATAAAACAAGTACAGGTAGTCCTTAACTTACAACCGTTTGTTTAGTGACCGTTCAGTTACAACCACACTGAAAAGAGTGACTTACGACAGTTTTTCACAATTATGACATTTCCAGTATTCCTAAGATCATGTGATCAAAATTCAGATGCTTGGCAACTGACTCATTTATCACCATTGCTGTGTCCCAAGATTATGTGATCCCCTTTTACGACCTTCTGACAAAGAAAATCAATGGTAAAGCCAGATTCACTTCACAATCGGGTTACCAACTGCAGTGGTACTTATCAACTGCAGTGATTCACTTAATAACTGAGGCAAGAAAGGTCATAAAATGGGGCAAAATTCACTTAACAAATGTCTCACTTAACAGAAATTTTGAGCTCAATTGTAAGTCGACTACTTGTAGATGGCATATACATATGCGCAAATCAGTTTGAGACATCACGCATGCTTAATCTGCTACATTCCTACTTTCCCTTAGAGAATATAGGTACAAGTTACAACCATAATTGAGCCCAAAATTTCTGTTGCTAAGCAAGACAGTCAAGTGAGATTTGTCCTGTTCTACAACCTTTTTTTTGCCACAGTTAAGTGAATCCTGTTACTAGTAACATTGTTACTAATTGATTTCCCCATTGACTTTGCTTGTCAGAAGATAACAAAAGGGGATCACAAGACCCCAGACACTGCAATCACCATAAATACATGCCAGTTGCCAAGTATCTGAATTTTTATCACATGACCGTGGGGATGCTTCAATGATCATAAGTGTGAAAAATGGTCATAAGTAAATTTTTGCAGTGCCATTGTAACTCCAAATCATTGCTAAACAAATGGTTTTAAGTCGAAGATTATGTGTATACTGTAATAGAACTTTTTAAAATGGGATTTCAGAAGCTGCCATCAAATCACAGAGTTTATCTTTATCAACTGAACCATAGTACTGAACCTCAGTCTGAATCCAAGTCATAGATACTCAGTTTTAAATAGAATCCCCCAGAAACCAGCTACCTAGTCTTAATATTCTACAAAAATCATCCCTGTTCAATTGGTAGCTTATACTCCAATTCCCAAACTGGGAGTGTTCATTAAGGCTCTTGTCCACCCATTCTATGGCAACCAACCAAACATATGTAATTGAAGTCTTCCACTTTGCCTAAAAACATTTCCATTTTATAATTGTAAGCTACCTTTAGAGAATCAACCAATCAAACTTGTGGTTAAATTTAAAAGTGTTTCAATCATGTTCAATGTACATTCTCAGCTGCAAACTTCGTGTGTAATTTTGTTTGGTTTAAAGTTTGTAGCCGATATACATTAATCATGATTGAAACACTTACATTTCATTATAGATGATGATGAATAATGAGACATCAACAGTAGGAACAATTTACCAAATTTTGATAGATTTTATTATCTTACTAGCAATAGATTATAATATAGTATATCTTATATATATGATAAATGTGTATATGTGCAGTATCCGTCTATTTACATGGTAGTTCTCTTGAATTTTGTATAATTTTTCTTTATATGCATCTTGGATTTTTGTTCATGTAATTGCCTGATATTGTGTATTCATCATATTTCAGTAAAAATAGTGGAAAAACAATCAGCTGCAAATTATAAAAAATATACACTCTATCCAGTATATCAGAAAATTGCAAAACCTGGAGAATAATAGCTGGTCACAATATAAAATACTTTCAAAACATTAAATTTACTTAATTCTTTTAAAACCATATTAAAGTTTCTTAGTCTTAATAAGCTACTGCCCACTTTACAATCTCTATTTAGGAATGTTTCCATCAGATCGATAATATTTTCTGAATAAAAACATTGCCCTAAACATTAAAAATATGTTCTAATATTTTTAATACAAGTAGTCCTCAACTTAACAGCAGTTCATTTAGTGACTGTTCAAAGTTACAATGTCACTGAAAAAAGTGACATAACCATTTTTCACACATCCGTTGCTCCATTCCCATGGTCATGTGATCAAAATTTGGATACTTAGCAACTGTTGCAGTGTCCCACGATCATTTGATCACCTTTTGCAATCTTCTGATAAGCAAAATTCAAAATTCAATAAACTAGATTTAGTTTACAACTGTGTTACTAAATAACTGCAGTGATTCACTTAACAATTGTGTCAACAAAGGTCATAAGATGGGTCAAAGTTCTCTTAGGAACTGTCTCACTTAGCCACAAAAACTTTGGGCTCAACTGTGGTCGTAAGTCAAGGACTACAAAGTCTGAAGTCACTTCATAAAATTATTCCAAAAGAATGAGCTGAGTTAGTCAGATTAAGGTTTTTATAGATCTCAGAAGACAAAGAATAGAACATTTATGATAAAAAAATGTCCAAGGGCTCATGGAACAGTGGCTGCTAATATCCCACAGAAGAAAAAAAACAAGGTGCCAAATGTTCTTGGATTCTCCACTAGGCTTCAAGTCTCTTTCATGACTGAAAGTAACTCCATCTGAAATTCAAATCTCTTTTCAACCATGGAAATCTCAATACAACTGTAAAATATACACTAAGGCCACAAATTCATAAAATTCATATTGAATGAACTTAAGGAAATCTTTTAAAAAACATTTTTAGCCTCCTCTTCTGCCACATTCCACATTATCCAGAAAACTCTTTCCCAAATTCTAGGGAAAGAAGTAAAGAAACAGGAAATACTCTGTCCATGAATTTCTTTATATTAACTTTTGTTAGAATTCAAGCCTTTCCCTACATAGCACACATTACATGTCCATAAGGTAGCAACATACAATTTACAGGATACAGTAAATTCTTATATAGAAACTATGACTATGTAAAAAGTAATCATTAGAAGTTGTTTAATATAAGCTCTATAAAATAAAATTCTCATAAAATACATCATGCAAAGAATACTCCACAGTAGAGTTCCAGATAAAATCCAGGACCTGAAAATACGATTTGTGGTGTAGACTGGAAATAAGAACTTCATTCTGAATTGTAAAGCAGAAAAAAAGGTGCACAATTCATAAAAAAAAGTAACAACTGGCTTTCATAGGAATAAATCCTAGTCAGATTAATGGAGCATTCCCAGGTAAACATATATAGCAAACTAACCAGACCAGAGAGCAAGATCAAAAGATGCATTCAACTTCATCAAGGAAGTATTACCTATGCAAAAATTATCAGACACTCATCCATCTATCATGGCTTTTTTCAACCAAACTCTTGTTATTCATATCTGATGTTATACATTGTCAGCTCTCTTGTTCTACAGTTTAAGGAAATGCTTATCAAGCATCTACCATGTCTAGCAATGCAGACATGTGGAATTCACAAGCTGTTTCTTCTTCTTTATTAACTTTAATCAGTTGTTTCAGCAATGCCAGTCTGCCAAATAAAGAGGTATCCATGTCTCTCGTTTCTGTCCCAATCTGAATAGGAAAGAAGCATAAAACATTTTCAAAATCAAAGTGGATAAGCAGTAATGAAAAGTGACAAATACCTAGAACCATGATGGTGAACCTATGGTACGGGTGCCACAGGTGGCACGCGGAGCCATATTGGTGGGCACGCAAGTGTTGCCCTAGCTCAGCTCCAGCGCGCATGCACACATCGGCCAACTGATTTTCAGGCCTTCCAGTCCCACTGGAAGTCAGGAAACTGGCTGTTTCCGGCCTCTGGAAGGCCTCCGAGGGGATGGGGAAGGCTCCAAAAGTCCTCCAGAGCCTGGGGAGGGGGAAAAATGGGCCTACGAGGTCCACCATGCCATCACGTGCCAAAAGCAGGGGGAAGTGTGTGTGGGGTCACATGCGCATGCACGGGAGGGCAGGGCACATTGAATTATGGATGTGGGCACACGCACCCACGACCCCCCCCCACACTCCACCCACTTTTGGCTCATGATGGCAAAAAGGTTAGCCATCACTGACCTAGAGACTTGAATATGATATAATGGTTGTAAGAAACCTGGGTTATATATGTTGGATCAACCTACTTAATCCTAATATTCCCAAACATGCTGAGTACTTTTCTTACATAGTCAAACGTATATAAGAAAAAGCTATTTTCAGCTGTTTTTGATCAGCACAGAAAACATGCAATTGAGGAAACAGGCATCCTAAATCAACAGTTTGTTTTATAATTATGGTTGGTTACATATTCAGCCAGATATTTAGACTGAATTTGGCAAGTCCTTCCCAAGAACTTGGAATAGAGTTTGTCATTTAAAAATATTAAAGCTATTCTTTCAGGATGTTATTATTATAATAATTGGTTGCACGATTAACCAGATGTTAAGAGTGGATTTGGCATTTTCATCCAGAATCCTTCCCAAGGGATAGGCAGAAGAGAATGCTTGTTGGTGTTAAAGGTATTGCCACACGATGTAAGCTGTTCCAAGTAAAGCTGCTTTTTGCAATTAACTGATGATGATTTGTCGATGTCAATAGTGTTCAACTGATGTTCCAATTGTTTTGGGAATGCACTCAAGGTGCCTATTACTATTGGTATTTGCTTTCTTTTGCCGCAATCGTTCTATTTGAAAATGCTATTAATATTATGTTATATTGAAAATATCTACAGACCCCTCGCATCCTGGACATAAATTGTTTCAATTCCTACCCTCAAAACAACATTATAGAGCACTGCACACCAGAACAACTAAACACAAGAGCAGTTTTTTTCCGAACGCCATCACTCTGCTAAACAAATAATTGCCTCAACACTGTCAAACTATTCAGTAAGTCTGCATTACTATTATTATTAATCTTCCCATCGTTCCTATCACCCATCTCCTCCCATTTATGATTGTATGACTGTAACTTGTTGCTGTAACCTTACGATTTATATTGATTGTTTCTTAGTATGATTCAATTGCTTGTTTGTACCCTATGACTATCATTAAGTGTTGTACCTTATGATTCTTGACGAATGTATCTTTTATTTTTATGTACATTGAGAGCATATGCACCAAAGACAAATTCCTTGTGTGTCCAATCACACTTGGCCAATAAAGAATTCTATCTATTCTATCTATATTAAATAGAATGTTCATTAATACTACATAAATATTAGTTCAATGAAATCTGCATGAAATAATACAATGCATCAAGACCTAAACATTACAATAAAAGGAAAAAAATTTCCATTAACCCCCCAAAAAGGAGGAAAGATGGACCCTAACAAGTAGCGAATGCCAGCAGTTGAGTCAACAATCATATCTTTTTTACACATTGCCATACCTTGTATTAGTGTAATGATTGACTAAGATTTTAACTGGATACTGAGCTGGATTGAATGCCCAAAATAAATCATGTTTGGATTAGGGAAATATGTTAAAATTACTATGAATGGTGAGGTCAAAAAGATTAAAGCAATTATTGTGGCAGTATTATTAAAGCCCTATCCCTTTTTATGTGTTATACAAAAGGAGTGGGACATCAACTGTTAGGATGCTATTGCTATCTTGACATTTTACTCTGCCTGTGGATGTGCTGACTACTATATAATATAAGCTGTCATAAAAAATGCCAATTCTATTTCTAGAATATAGAAACATGCTTGGATCTTGCCACAATTTTTTATGATTTTATATTATGCTGATACTTCCTGAGTTATAGTCCCACATCTTTCCCAACTAAGTCAACCATTGAGTATTAATGGACAAGAACAGCACTATGGATTGAATATAGTGGCTTCACTGAGCTTTGAGACTGCCCTTGCAGGTCATATCTAACTCAAATCTGGTGGTTTTGATGCAGCCACTATATAAGGCCTAATCATAGCAGTTCCACTGCAATAAAAGTGCTAGGTTTAGAGTTTGCTTGGGATACCTAACAAGCTGATTGGGCAGAAATTAATGCTATTGTTTCTGGCTCCTTCCTTTAACTGACTTGCACCAGTTCACAAAAATAGGAAGAGAATGGTCAAGGGAAGTGAATAGAATCTAATATTGCAGCCCAACACCACTGTTTTTTAATTTATATGTTACCTCTGGACTAGTTGATTTTGGAATTCTGGTGAATGGCTGAATAATCTGGGGCATAGATACTAGAGATTCAGGAAGATAAAGAGGCAGAGGCAAGGTGTCCTGGAGTGTCTCAGAATCTTTAACTAATAACTGCTGCAGTTGTTCATCAAATCTAGACAAAAGAAAATGAAACACATAAACAAAGATTGATTATTTCCCATGACAGTTCAACAGAGGTTCAAAAAGATTAATAATGAATATAGACCATCATCATAATCCCAAAAAGGTAAAGATTACATGACATTTAAAAATACAGATATTTAAAGTTTAGCATCCTGCAACCTCACATTCAATGGCCAAGAATAAAAAAGAGACAGAGAAAGGAAATTGATATGAAAGAATGCAGCAAACCTAAAAAATTGAATCACACAAACAAGGATATGGTTTAGTTTTCTTCCTCAACAAAGAAACCAAAACCAAAGTAACCAATGTTCCATTCTCAGGTAAATGTCAAGAGGCAGCTCTGAATCAGATGTGTATCAGCTAGCTTCATGGTGTGGCAGGTTGAAATTAGAAATGGAAAAACTCCCACTTAAAAAGATGAGAGAGGCCTGTAATTGTCATCATAGGTAGACCTCAACTATGAGAGACAAAATGAGAAA
>JANHZT010002359.1:53352-85381 GCA_032468215.1 Stegonotus admiraltiensis
AGTATGAAGGCTATTGCTTAACGCATTGTAAGCCGCCCTGAGTCTCTGGAGAAGGGTGGCATATAAATCAAAATTTTAAAAAAAATTTAAAAAAAATCTTCCCCAACCTGAGCATGTTCATCTGCTAGAATTCTTAGTAAAAGCCATGCTGGCTACATAATTTGGGAAGATATAATGCACATGTTTGGAGCATGTACACATTAGAGAAAGTTGCACTAACTTATTATAGTATTCAGGATATGTCTACAATGACAAATAAGCAAACACCAATACCTGTTTCTAAAATATCATTAGAAACAATATCTATACATACCATATTGCTGTTTGTACATATTCTGCTCCTGCACTGCTGATTTCTAAGCATTCTTCTTCTAGTACCTCATACATAAGGTCTTTAGCTATTTCTAAAATGTCCTGATATCAAGAAGCAAAGAGTAAGAATTAGCCTTCAACACTGTTTTTAGCACATATTTGTAAAACCAATACAAATAAAATGGTACAGTGCATGGTAGCACAATATTAAAACTCAAACATTTGATGAAACAGAGAATTTAAGGCAATATTACAATACTACTCAGTCTCTAAATATCAGCATTCTTATCAGAGTGGTGTAAAAGCCTAGAAAGTTTGCCTATTTCTAGAGGAAAAACTGTAGTGAAACTTTCTGAATTAAAGAAAGGGGAAGTGGAAAACATTGAAAAGAGGGTTAAAACAGAATGCAGGGCTCTACTTATAGAAACACATTTTTCAAGGGCAGGGAGACTGTTTTGTCTTCCAAGTATTCTGCAGAGAAAACTTCTCCTGGTTTGAGACCCAGGTTGATCTAGTGATTAAGGCACCAAACTAGAAACTGAGAAGCCATGAATTCAAGTTCCACCTTAGCCATGAAAACCAGCTGAGTGACTTTGGGCCAGTCACTGTCTCTCAACCCAACCCATTTCACAGGCTTGTTGTTCTGGTGAAAACAGGAGGAAGGTGTATTGGATGTTAGCTGCCTTATTTGCAAAAAAACAAAAACAAAATGAAGATAGGATGCAAGCAAGCAAACAAACAGCTGGAATTACCCTTCCATTTGTTATCCCTATCAAACCCAGGCCCCTAAGGCAAGGATCAGAATCAAGTAATATAAAACCTTTCAGCTGAATACAGCAGCTTTCCTCACACTTATTCACTGGGAAGAATAGGAACACGAAGAGCTAATGGCAAAGTTCTGTAGGAGGAAGAAAGTACAAGTGCCAGGAGAAGCTGCATATTCTGAGGGATTGTACGCTCCATTTTGAAGGCAAAAAGATCATTTTCTCAATCACTAGTATTATTTTTACACCATAGTCTACCTTTAAGTTTTTATAACTATGTCTCTTATATCAAGAATTGTTACATTAAAACAAAAGTAGAAATATAAAATCATTTTTTTAAAAAAAAGATGTGATAATTTAAGAAATGTCAGATGCTTCTCACCATATCACTATATTCAGGCTGATGCTTTGGTGTGGGACACAACGGTTGTGAGATGGGCTGGAAGATGGACTCTGCAGAGGAAGGCACCAGTGAAGATGGGAATGGTTGAAGTAAAAATGAAGATTGAGATTGAAGTGCTTCCATTTTTACATTTTCCTCTCCTATTCTTGGTTCTGTGGACAAAAACAGGCAGTAAAATATCAAGCTATTAAGCAAGAGAAACAATATTTTCATAACATTTAAAAACATGTTTTCAATCC
Source organism: Stegonotus admiraltiensis (assembly GCA_032468215.1). NCBI lineage: Eukaryota > Metazoa > Chordata > Lepidosauria > Squamata > Colubridae > Stegonotus > Stegonotus admiraltiensis. The sequence continues at coordinate 55,071 of JANHZT010002359.1, forward strand.
ACGGCAGACTTTTCCAGGATGATTTCTGAAAACGATGGGTAAAGGTATGGTTTAGGGGAAATACCTCAGAAACCTGAACTGTAAAATATTTCTGCTTGTCAAAGAGACACTGTCTATTATAACAGAATACCCAGCCAGATGAATTAATACCCAGATTTGGAATGAATTATTTTCACATTAAGTATTTATGTTTAACAATCTAAATCAAAGAACAGTCATGTTAAAGAGACTATATACCCCATTGAATTTTTTGACAATTTCAAATTATTTCAAAATACAGATATTTGATCTTCATTTCAGCAATATTGATAAAGGGGATATAAAAATATGTTCTTTTATAGGCAATCCTTGATTTACAACCACAATTAGGATCAGAAGCTTAGTCATTGAGAGAAGCAATTGTTAATCTCTAGTAGTCTATTGTAAGCCATTATATAATTGCTATAAACATAAATGCAAATTCGCATGTGGAAAAAGTAAGTACCCCTCCTACATTTATTACTACCTCAAATACCTATAATTAGAATCCAGTGCACCAGAACAGCTGAAATTACTTAAGAATATCATTAAACAGGATCTGGGAGGATGTTTACTTTGATTTGCTCATTATTTTTGACCTGAGTGATGTCACCATCCTTAGCTCTCTGAGGTAGTCACAAAAAAATTTACATATGACTATGACTCGGGAAAGGGATTTAAAAAGATCGCCAAGCAATTGGATATCAATCTTCCCACTGTCTAGATAATCATCTACAAGAGAAGAAAGCTGCCAACTTGTCTAGGCCAGGCCACCCCAGCAAGTTCATGAATACCTAGGCAAAGGCCAGGACATCCAAAACAACATGCTCTGGACAGATGGGGCAAAGACACAGTATTTGCCTACAAAATGGCAAGAACCAAAGACAGAATTTTATGTGATGCCATGGTGGCAGAAATATTATTGTTTGGGTCTACTATGCTACAACAGGGTTTGGGCAACACACTATGAATTCTTTGTTGTGTTTGAGGATAATGTGAGACCAATCTATCAGATTGAAGCTCAAAAGAATATGGACTTTGCAACATGACAATGATCCCCCAACATTCCAACATATCCACCAAGGAATAGTTGAAAAAAAATATGGAGGACTCTGGAATGGCCAATTCAATGCCGAAATCTAGATCCCAGTAAAATGTTGTAGTGTGATTTGAAATGGTTTCTGAAACTGCAAAAATTCTGCGTTGAGCAGTATGTAAAAATTATTCCCAATTAGTGTAAAGCAGGGGTGTCAAACTCAAGTCCCAGGGGCCGGAACTGACCCACAGGGTGCTTAGATCTGCCCCCCGGGCCACCCAGGAAACAGCGAAGGACCAGCCCAGAGTGCCTCTGCCAGCGAAAACGGAGCTTGGGAGGGCTCAGGAGCCCGTTTTCGCTGGCAGAGTGCTCGGGCCGCCATAGGCGCCCCTGACACAAGTGACATTGAGCTGGCCATACGCACCCCGGCCCCCCAATGTCAAACACAATGCTGATGTGGCCCTCAATGAAATTGAGTTTGACACCCCTGGTGTAAGGGACTGATATAAAGTTACAAGATATGGCTACTCAAGGTTGTTTCTGCCAAAGGAGATATTTCCAGATATTCAAGCCAGGGGTGTACTTACTTTTTCCATGCAGGAATATCTGTTGATTTTTTTTGTTGCATAAATGACTGAAAAGTCATTTTTTATAGTTTTGTTCAGTTACATTACCTTTATACATTGTTTGAATGAAGATAAATTATTGATATGTCTACATGCTAAAAAAGAAAAAAACTTTACATGGGGTGTACTTATTTTTTCTCATGCTATTCAGACACTATATTTTAGTATTCACTGGCAGTTTTATAGTTACTTTCATTAGATTTAATACATACAATTTATGCTAATTTATTAAAGTCATTATGGAGCATTGGGAGAAAAAACCAAACCAAATTTAATGCAGTCGAAAACAATCTTTCTTCCAGAACAGATAAGACTGTTCTCTTTATTGTTATTTAAAGGAGTGCATTCTCTTTTAAAATCACCTGTAAGTAATACATATACTAGCATGTTCTTTTCTAAAAACAGTATTATTTCAAAAAGGCAAATATTAGATCTAAGGCACAAGAGATTAGAAAGTGTACCATTGTCCAGAATTCTCTTTTTCTCATCTTGTTAATAATTCATAACTTAAATCATTGATCAAAGATTTCTATCTGAAATTTTCTTCTTCTAAGAATACTTTTGGATGACCTTAAACATTCTACCTGTTTACTGGTTCTATAGTACATAATGATAATAATTTATTACTGAGAGATTATTAGTATGTGAAACACTTTAACATTAAAAATGTGACAATTATATAATTAGTTATACTTCTAAACCTGCATTCTATCAAAGGATAGGATCAAGTCAAAGCATTGAACTAAAAAACACATTGGACCTTCCTTAAGATGAGTTAGCAGCAATTCGATACAAATTATTATAATCTTGATGAAAAAAATACCATGCAAGAGCTTGGGACCTCTTTCTACATTAATTTAGCTTGCTTTCTACAAACAAAGAATACATTTCAATCAGATGAACTGCAAAAACTTTAACACTCTAACAAGACTTTGTTGTATTTAATATTAAAGTTTCAGAGTGATGAAATATCTATAGTAAATGCAAACTATGACAGCCAGTATATTTTTTATAATAGGTTCTAGGAAACAATCATAACTCCTATTGTCATTTTGTGACTGTAGCTTCTTACCTATATCAACACTGACTTTCTGAAGATTGCTGGCTGAATCCACTACTGAATTCTCTCCTGTATACTTGTTCTGAGCATTAAAACTACACAAAGGTACATGAGGAGTCATGTGCTGTAGAGGCCCCCCACTGACAATTTCTCCAATAGGCAGAGTGAGCTTCTGCCCAACAAACAGTGATTTCTTTGGTTTGGGCAAGCTTTCTGGTTCCAAAAAGGCAGACCGATTCAATTCCACAGAACTGTGTAGGGGAAATACAAAACATGTTATTTGGTGATTTCAAGATTATAATGAACTATTTCACAAGGGTTTTTTTCAAAACACATCTACAATAAATCATAATAGTGTCTTAATTTATCTCTCCTTTGATGTGACATTTGTGGCAATTAATTAATATGAATCCCACTTAAAAACATAAAAGCCCTGACACAAACGGTTGCACTGTCCAAATATAATATATTAAGTACATAAAAATTCTACAATTCTATATTGTAGAAATTATGTATATGAACAATAAAAAACCCAGCTTTTTGGCTTTGTAGAGTTATTTTAGATCAGTTAAAAAAACATCTGTGGCAAGTGCTTTCCAATAAAAAACCTAGGGCCCAGTGGACTTGGCACTTGATCATAGGTTATATAAATGAAATAAATAAATAAATCTACAGAATCTCTCACATGTCAGGTTTATCACAACATTTTTACTATTGTATTGTCCAATCATCTGTCAAAGACCAGTTCAAAGACTTTCAGCATTTGGGATCTTCAATCTTGGTCTATTCAGGCAGAGGTTAAAATGATAACAGAAAGGAGACTAATATTTTATTATACAAGGGGAACATGTGGCCAATCCAATATTAAAATTAAACTAGAATAAGTTTCTGTGTCAGAAACTCTATAATACATAAACTGAATCAATAATTTGAATCAGTCTTTGGAAATCCTTGATTCATAACCATAATGGAGCCTGCCCATTACTGTTGGAATTGTGACAGATATTAACCCACGTGATCACCTCATTTAAACTCCCCATCCTGTTACGCAAAACAACCACTTACCCATCAGACACCCCCAAGCCATAATAACTTATAAAATCAGTTGCTTCTTCAAGGTTTCTAAACAGCAACATGCGAACTATATTCTCCAGTGGAAATATAGTGGATCTCTGATAGTTCACAGTGTAAGCAAAATTGAGACACTTTAGAGCATCTTTACGAATCTGAAAAATATTTTAAGAGATATTAATATCTTCACTACTTTATAACATTCTATTACATAATCCTAATATTAAAAGTATGTTATGGTCTCTGTCAAATATTAATTGGGGGGGAGGTAGTTGAATATTTCATGCACAACAATGGGTTTGGAAGTTGTATTGGCCATAGGTCACACAGCATGGACCTTTTGGGGGGAAAATAAAGCTGTACAAATATTAAGAAGATCACCTTTAACAATAAAGGTTTCCTTTTGTTTATGCAAAAGATAAAGAAATCTATATTACTGGTTCTAAAGTATCTCTGCAATGCTATGAATATGGGAAGCTCAACAATATGTTGAAAAGTATTTATGTCTTCACTGCTTGTTATATGCTTGTAGGTTTCTTGATGTTATATTTTAAAGAAGAGCTCAGTCTTAACTTATAAATCCATGTCTACAATTGTACTAAACATATCCTTGGAAAACACCAACCGTGGAATGCTATCAGTGAAGAAGACTACTTTTAAAAACAAAGTCAATCATTGTCCACCAATGAAAATACTTGGTCTACTGCAGTGGTGAAATGTAAAATTTGTTACTACCAGTTCTGTGGGCGTGGCTTGGTGGTGGTGGTGGGGTAATGTGACTGGGTGGGTGTGGCCAACTTTTTTTTTTACTTTTAAAAGCATTTTTTCTACAATCTTAAGAAGCTGCAGGTAAAAATGCTTTTAAAAGCCTTTGACAATCAGGCAACTCAGCTGGGATCATCAGAGGCTTTTTAAGGCATTTTTTTTTACCACCTCTTCGGTCGAAGAGGTTGTAGAAAAAATGCTTTTAAAAGTAAAAAAAAAAGCCTCCAATGATTGCGCAGCTCAGCTGGGCATGGGGGGGGGGCAGGAAGTTTTGCTATCAGTTCTCCGAACCACCCGCCGCCATCGCTACCAGATCAGGCGATCCGGTCTGAACCAGGAGCATTTCATCCCTGGTCTACTGTCTTGCTTAGGTCTATAATAAAATCCACCCACTTAAAAAAACTAAGTGGGAAATCATTACTATTATCAGGATTTTCAGGATTTTATCTGTTTTGCAAAAGGCACATTGATCCATCAGGATGCGTAGGAAATTTAAATAGTCTGTTGTAAGAATAGAGAAGTTGTCTGTTGTGCAATTTAATGTAATGTAATATAATATAATATAAAAAAAACCTTTGTACTGTGTAATATTATAAACATTAAAATGGCTGTTATTTCTTACCTGATTGAAATAGCAATGAAGCAAGCATGCATTCAGGTAAGGTGCTGTTTGAACAAGTTTGAAAAATTTGACAAAATTATTGCTGTTTAATGCAGCAAAAGCTTGAACTGCAAATCTAACTTCAGGGGAGTTTCGGACAGATGGACGAAACTGTTGCACTTCTCTGTTGAGATAAAGACGGAAAAAGCTCACTTTTTTATTCGCAATGGAAGCATGGAACAGGTGCATTAAAAGAAGTTGCAAAAACATTGGGATACTTGAGCTTGAAATTCATACAGAATTATGCATTTAAATTTAAAACTGCCACAAAATATTTGAAATGTTTATTTCAGTATCTAAATATTTATTTTAAAATATATGCATTATTAATGACGGATAGCTATGTTAATATGTTAAGCAAAAGCAATGGCTGGACTAATTATTTTTAATTCAAAGTGCTGTGAATCAGTGATCTGATCCTCATAACATCAGCTCACACCACAGTAAGTCAAAAGACATCACACTAAGTAAAACATGTGAACAAATTTACAATAATTATTATCAAAGTAGTCTTTAGACCAGAATAAATTTCATTATAGAGTTTTCCCTGGTCTGCAAATAAAAACAGATATGAATAGATATAAGGATTTGATTGAACAATCAGAAGACGCAGTAATGAAGTCAATATAAAAGAATGAAAACAATCTCTTGCACCTCTCAACTTTGTCAACTTATCATCTTTTAAATCAGTATTATGACAGTAATCAACTTTTTCATGGGTCTGATGAGGTACATGTCATAATAAATCTGTTAACCTTTAAGGTGCTTCAACTCTTTGCTTTTGAACTAGCTAATTTACAACTGTTTTATTCTGGCTTGAAGAGCATACTTTTGCAAAAGATAAATTTATCAGTAAATTTATGAAATTGTATGAATTACAATTCTCTTGTAGACTTGTAATTCTCTTTATTACAAAAGAGAAATAGATTCTTGGGTACAAATAATTATCAATGTCTATCTACTGAGAAAAAGACTACTACCTGGACAATTTAATACTGCTGAACAAATGCAGCTAGCCTATTGATTTCAAAAGCAGGATATAATTTGTCATTAGCAACTAGCAAGAAACACTGTTCTGGTCTACATGATAATTTAAAAGAACTAATGATAGATGGATGGTTTTGTCTTTGGCAGTGTTAGATGATAATAAAGCTTTGGTCTCTTCTAATCTTGCACTATGAAAATCTGCAACAAGTTCAAAAAATGTCCAGAGATCCATTGAATATGACCCTCAGAACTCTTATAATGTTCCCAGAAAATTGTAAGAATATATTATCCAATGATACTTTGATCAATTTAAAATAATAAATATCTTAAACTGCATTTTTGCTCTTACCTATTAGTGTTCTACTTTTTAATGCTGACTTGCCTATCTTTTGGAATGCAGATCCTAGTCAAACAACACTGAACACCCCATCATATAGTTACACTTCTCTATATTAAAAGTGATTCATCCTTGTCATTCTGACAAGATTTATTAACAATGCAATGAAATGTTTGTAGTGAAAAAAGTCAAATCAATGTTGTAAACATTTAAAAAGTCACCTGAGAATATCCCCTTTGTTGAGGTTAAGGAGGACATTGTATCCCCTAAATTCTGCTTCACCCTTGCAGTAAATACCCTTGTTTGCAAGGTCCTGATACATCTCCTTCAGGCTCTGGAGACATTTAGTCATGTTTTCGTTGTTAATCTTTGTATCAAATGATGACATGGGTTCTTCACACAAATGATGTGAGCAGTGAATATGAAAACGAGTACATTTTTCAATCAAGGAAACAGTCAGAGGAGAACACAGATGTTGCTGGGTTATATCCTAGTCAAACATAACATGGCAAATTGTTAGAACTATAAAATTCAACAAAATAAAACCCATCAAAATCTACTTACAAACTTTATGAAGCTATTTTTAATTATATGTTTCTATAAATCTCAGTTAATGCTTTATATAATGCAAGTGAAGGTCTTCCAAACACCTTCGGATCCCAACCCAAGAAGTATACAGTTAAAAGAGATCACTTTTTTCATTGGTGGAACAGTAGAAGATGAAAAGGTGATGCAGATTAACCAATATTTCCAGGTTCAAGAGGAAGTGGATGTGTAAAAAAACAGGCAAGCAAGAAATCAAACAGCATAAATAGAATTAATGTTCAAAGACAGCAAAAGCGACAAAGAAAAACCAACTCTCAGTACCTTCCATATGTTTATGACTGAAGCCACCCAGAATTACCTTGAGGTGGCCTATAAATTTTATGAACAAGTAGGTAGGTAGGTAAGTAGGTAGGTAGGTAGGTAGGTAGGTAAGTTTGACAACTAAGGCCAAGAATGTGTGGTGTTTGAGGGAACAGGTAAGCATTATCTTGCTATCTCCACAATGTGTCTCTCTTCCTTGCCCTCACTTTTTATTTCCTTCAGCCCTACCCTTCTATTTGTATTTATTCTGTGAAATACAATGGTTTTTTTTTTAATGGTTACCTTTCTTATCCCTCGGGTTCTGTTCCAGACAAAATCATACCACTCCCTGTAGTTCCCTTCTCCTTTGTCCATGATATGAGTTACTAAATAGTCCATGGTCATGCTTAATACTTCCGAAGGCCTCAGTTCATGTGGTAAAGGTTCTTCCTGGTCTGCAGAAGACCTACTATACTCTTTTATTGCTGCTGCATGGTCAACCTTAAAGAAAGAAAATCATTTCCTCAGTAAAATTTTGGATTGAAGTTTATATCCCACCTTTTCTTCAGCAATCCAAGGTAGCTTAAATGGACATCTTTCAGTTTTCCTTTGCAATGACTACCTATAAGAGAGGTTGGGCTGAAAGACAGTGATTTGTTCAAAGTCATATAGGGAGTTTATATTGTTCAGAATGGACTCAAAGCTGGATCTTCTCAATGCTAGACAGCACCCTATATAACAACAGACTGATTTTCACATTTCAATTTTAATATAAAAGAGGAACAGGAAAAGATTTGCCAGTTTTACAGTGCTGTTTACAGTTCAATCTTCATTATGGAAATTAATTCATTATTGTAAAGAATGGTTAAGCAGTAGAATAGTTTTCTAGAATTGCAGTAGTTTGCTGTAGATTTTCAAACAAAGTCAGCTATCTGTCAGGGATACTGTAATAGATTCCTGTCCTGATTAAGGGTCCAAATCAAATGATGTATAAGTATTTAATATAGTACCCTGTTTTTCCCAAAATAAAATTTCCCCCCTGATAATAAGCCCAATCAGGCTTTTGAGCGCATAGCAATAAGGCCAAGCATTTATTTCAGGGTTCAAAAAAATATAAGACAGGGTCTTATTTTGGGGGAAACACGGTATGTAAGAATATGATTACATCTTCTACAACAGAATCTAGATTTTGATTGATATGATATAATTTTAAAATAGTATAGACTATAAATTATTTTATAATTAGTGAAATGAAGAATTTTATGTCAGAAAGAACTCCAGAGAGGCACACCATGTTCAGATTCTGGAACCTTTCCCCATATTTTTAAAAGATTTTCAAGAGAGGATCTTGTATTTAATATTAAATATTTTATGTTGACGGTTTTGACTTTGGATGAGGATATATATCAGTCTTCAGCTACTGTAAATGGTCCCACTAATGATATATAATAAAGCTTAATAAGATATGATTGAACTCATACAAAATCAGATAAGAATTTGTTACTTTTGACAAAACACCTCTACAAAGTACCTGTGATCTTTTTTCAAATCCTTTAAACAATAACTGAAGAAAAAAAGAATCAAGAACTAAAATTTATTCACTTTTTTCAAATTTCTCACATATTTTGTAAATAAAGATCTGTAACAAGAAATAGCTTTTTGAAGTGGAAAAGAATGGAACTCACAGAAAGCATACTCCTAAATTTAATTTGAATCCAATAAATGTTATTTGATTTCCTAATCATCTAAACTGTCTTAAGTAAAAAGAAGCAAAATAAGGTTCAGATATGGAAAAGAAAATCTTCATTATAGTTTTCTTGGTGCTACATAATCTATTTTTTTATATTTAAAAATATAAAGAGGAGAGAGCTCTTTACCATGTGCAAAATTAAATAATAGGCAAAGGTATTGGGGATGAATGAAGCATTTTTAAAATGTGTCAATAACCCTCAGCACATAAAAAAGAGCTCTAAATCAAAGACATGCTTAAGATTTTGGATATAATACAGCAGTGTGTGCAAACACGAATAATAAATCTGAAGTAGGAGAATTTCTGCATGGAAAGTATTCAATTATTTTTACCTTGTCAGTTCCTGGTATCACTTCAAAAAAACTAAGTTGGTTCCTTGTTTCTCTCATGTAACGTTCTTTTTCTGGACACATATCTGGGCATGTGCCAACAAAGGTTTTAGCTTTGCCAAGATGCATTTGTTTTACTCGAGCTAAATAGATAAGGTATAGAGTATTCATTTCATTAGAAGTACACATGCAAAGAGACGATCAATATTTACAATGAAAACAATAGGATTATGCCCAGGTACAAGTAGTTCTTGACTTACAATTGGGACCAGAAATCTAGTCATAAGTCATTGTGGTCGTATATCAAGGCAACCACATGACCAGACCCATTTTTCAAACATTTTCCATGGTAGTCATTAAGCAAATCATAATGATTGTTAAACAAATCATCCAGTTGTTAAGTGAACTGTAATGTTGTTGAGCAAAACCATTCGTCCAAATGGGTGGTTTTTGCAAAAAACCAAAAACATCAATCATGGTCATGTGATTATGAGACACTGCAACCAGTCATAAATGTGAGCTTGTTGCCAAGCACCCAAAATGCACATGCCCATGGGAGGGGTACAATATTTTATAATGACCAAAAGTGCTTTAAAAGGCATTAAGCACCCAATTTCAAGGTCATCATAATTCTGAATGGTTATAAAAACAAGCTGTTGTAAAACAAGACCCTCACTTTACACACCCACATCTGAAACCCTTATAAGCAGAAGAACACTGACACTGACATCCCCCAAACTCCACTGAAGATGTTACCTAGCCTGGTAACAAAAATGTTTGGAAACCAACGCACAAGCTCCGAGAACAAACCTCCACCCTTAAGCTCTTGTAAATCAAGGACTATCTGTGGTGCATGGTTCCACCTCCTCTGCCTTATATATACAAAGTGGTATAAATATAAATGTTTTCCAAAAATAATGTTGCTACATTTTCATGGAAAAATGTCCATGTTTAAAAATGCTTCATAAAATGAATTGATAACATATCCATAAGATGTACAATTAGTAAAATGGGAATTTTTAAATTTCAGCAACTTTTTTTTTTATTATTCTAGCTTTATTCTGTCCATCTGTAGGAAAATTGTATTGCAATTAGCAGTGATGTCCCACAATAGCTATTTATAAAGATAAGGAATCTACCAACAGTTCTATGTATCTGGCACTAATGAACCCTTGCAACCCTAATTTTTTTAAAACTACATTATATGTGCATTATTGATTTTCTCCCTGGGAATTATAAATGTTCACCACCCTGAGCCCTGTTGGAGAAGGGCGGTATAAAAATCAAATCAAATAAAAAATAAATAAATAAAATAAATAAATAAATGTATAGATTGACCTTTGGCTGTCCAGGCTGTCTTGTTCTAGTGGTAATCAGGATGCAGAACAACAGTCATGCTCAAACCTAGGAAGACTTAGTGGATGTGGGTATCTTGCAGTCTATTCTACCATCCTGACTATTGACTGGACCACTGAAAGTTATTCAAAAGCTGCATCTTCACAATGCAGCAGCCTATTTACTGATGGATGAAGACTACTATTCACGCAAAATACTGATGCAGAAGGCTTTGTACTCGTTACCAGTAGGTTTCCAGGTCCACTTCAAAGTGCTGGTTTTGATCTTTAAAACATTACACGGTTTGACACAGGTATCTAGGAAACCACCTTTTAAAAGTAGATTCTGCCCATTCAGTGAGCATGTTGTAGAAATAGATGCTTAAGGTTCTTTCTCACTATGAGATCCACAGGAAAGCAAGAAACTCCTGCTTTTCATCATTGGGACTTACATTATGGATATCCTCCTATTTGAAATCAAGATGACTCCATCAATGACTTTTAGAAAAGACTTAAAAACAGAGCTGTTTGGAAGATCATTTATTTATTTAACCCTGTCATCAATACACTTGTTTTTTTGCTAGAATAACGAAAGGTATGATTTGAAGCTTTAAAGGTTATTTCTGTATTATTTATCTATTACTGTTGTATTTATTTTGTTTTATTGTTATCTGAGTAAAATTTTGCATTTCACAACATGCAGTACAGAGCCATGAGTTGTAGTCCCCCTTAGGCATATAATCAGCAGGGGGATCTTGAGCCAGTCACCTTCTTCTAGTCCTAGGAAGCTGGCAAACTACTTTTGAAAAACCTGCCAAGAAAACTGCAGAACTTGTACAGGTAATATCTGGAAATTGCATATGATTGAACAACAACAAAAAGACTGAAATAAAGCTAACCTAATCTGATTTTGTTTATTGTACACTACCACAAGCCCAACTAGAAATTGGCAGAATTAAATATAAAATAAAATACTATGGGGAAAATGCAGGAAGTATTATAATTCTACATTCCTTTATACTATAGTATTGTATATCAATAATAATATCCTCATTGCTGTGTTACAATAAGTATATGGCTTCATGACTTCACAAATCCTCTCACCCAATTTATATTTCAAGTATCATTATCACAGCACTTCAACAACTCTTACCTTGACGCATAATTTTATCTCTCTGGTCTAAAAGGCGGTACTTATCCTCAGAGGTTTCTGCCACCATTCCTATAAGACTGTTGAAGGAAGAGGCTGACACTTCTGCATTCTCTGAGCCCTGACCTTCAGATCCGCAATCAAAGGTGTATGGCTCAAATTGCAAAGACTTTTTAAGGCCAGATTTCTTAGCCGGAGAACTATAAGAAACAAGACATACAGAAAGTAATATTTATTTACCTAGTCCCCAAGAACACATTGCCTTTTTTATGCCAACAATACAGTCTCTGATTGTGTGTGAGTGTATGTATGTAGAGTATATGGATCACCCGGTGAAGGAATAGCTTTGTTTCTTTTGTAGTCCTTGGATATGGCTGTCTGCTTGTAATGATGTGAATTAACCATGGTCTGGAATAATATAACTAAATCATGCTAGTTACTTCACAAAAACATGTTACTCATGAAAAGATATTAGACTAAAAAGTCTAAAAATGAATGTACAGATAGTCCTCAATTTACAACCACAACTGAGCCCCAAATTTCTGTTGTTGTGAGTTTTGCCCCATTTTACAACTTTTCTTGCCACAGTTGTTAAGTGAATCACTTCAGTTGTTAAGATAGTAACACAGTTGTTAACTGAATCTGGCTTCTCCATTGACTTTCCTTATCAGAAGGTTGCAAAAGGTGATTGCATGACCCCAGGACACTGCAACCGTCATAAATGAGTCAGGTGCCAAGGATCTGGATTTTGATAATGTGACCATGGGGATACCGCAACAGTTGTAAGTGTGAAAAATAGACATAAGTCACTTTTTTCAGTGCCGTTGTAACTTTGAATGGTCACTAAGCAAACTATTATAAGTTGAGGACTACCTGTAATGTCAAATTCATCTGTAAAATAGTGTGGGAGTTATCATTCAAAATGTCTGAAGAATATCACGTTCCCTAAGACTGGTCAATTTCCATCTTCCATTTTCCCCAACATACCTGTAGGATTTCAGTTTTCATAATTTCCAGTTAGCATTTAGTGCGTTGCTTGTGAGATCATGAGAGTTAATGTAGAACACCTAGCACAGGGGTGTCAAACTCAATGCCTCCTGAGCTTCATTTTTGCTGGCAGAGGGTTGCATGAGGCTGTCACAGCTGGAAACAGAGCTTGAGGGGGCCACGGGCAGCCTTCCTGAGCTGTTTTCGCTGGCAGAGCGCTCAGGCAGCCACAGGCACCCCCGACATGAGTGATGTCGAGCTGGCCATGCCCACTCTGGCCCCCCCAAGATCAAACACAACCCTGATGTGGCCCTCAATGAAATCAAGTTTGACACCCCTGACCTAGCAGGTTTCCGATTCAATACATCATCCCCATCCACCAAATGCTTCTTTAATAATACAGAATAGTGAAGGGGTTCATCTAGTGTCCATCTCACTTCTGGTGGTATTATGTACAAAAAAGGATTAAGGCCACTTCCTTTGGAACAGCCCATGCTAATTAGCCATAGCAAATTTAATTATTACAGTGTTTAGCTAACAAATAGATAATAATCAGCAAATAAGCAATTACAGCAATATTAGCCATGACATTATTTCCAGTGATTTTGGAAAGCTCTGTGTTCTTTTGATAGTTATAGAAAGAAACATGGGAAGGATTTACATTATCTATATATTTTCTATAGAAGAGAATATATATACCATAACTCAGAACTGAACTGTGAAATCCTTGATATTGTTTGCTTCCAGATGTTTTATTATGCAAATTAGGTAATATCACCATTGGAAATTAAGTGTGGGGTTTACTCGTTTATATACAGCAAATTGCCCTGCCAGTGTTGGTGAGGGCATGGTTTTCTCTTTAGTAGTTCCTTGATTAGAATATTGTTTTGTTTGTTTGCCTGGTATAAATTCCTGCTTATGGATGTTGTCACTGGAGAAAATACAGTAGGTCCTATTCTTTTTGTTCTCTTCTTAGCTTTTACACTGTGTCTTTTGAATGTTTTATAGATATTTAGTTAGGTAATGAAATGTCTGCAAGCAATTAACCAAACTCAGAGAGGTACATATATTCTCTTCTATTGGAAATATATAATGTACATTCTTGCTCATAGTTCATGCTTCTTTCTTTCATTGCTTCTGTTTGTCTTTTATCCCATTTTGCCAGTTAATTATTAGTTAGCTGGTATTTAATACATGAATAAGCAAACATCAACTATATTTTGCTGAGTAATATATGTGCTTGCTTTGATCTAGATATAGGGATTAACTGAGAGTGTACTGGCTACCAACTAACAGAAAATTACTCACATGGGGAATGGGGAAAACTGCTATAACCTCTTAATACATAATGATGGAAGCTGGTGAAGTAGGAATCTCCAATTCTAAAGGGAAGGGGATAAAGCTGTATTATAAATGAGGGACAGTTCACAAAGATACTATCCAAATAATATGGAGATTCTCAAACTGGGAAAATATGCTTAGTGAAATTGAATGACAATCTTACCTAGCATAGGATAATTTATTCTGTTCAAATTAATTATATATCTATTTTTTTAGAAGTTCATCACTAGAATAGCAAGAAATATCTTCTCTGTATATTTGACTGAATAATTATAATGGCAACTGCCTTAGAAGCTGTAATTGTAAACATTTCCTTAAATATAATTATCCAAACATTTGAGAATATATTGTAAAGGAAATGAAACAAAAATTGGTTTCTTTCACAATTAGCTCAGCGTTAACCTTCCTAGTTTTCAACTGACCACAAATATCTTATCATATACAATCCATCTCAGTGGCAGTTCTATTCAACACTACCAAGCCTACAGCAAGCTCAAAATGAATATGACAAATATATAAAGGCATAATACAGTCCACAGAACTACCCTTCCAAATGTTAAGTTATAACATAATTTACTAAATATATAAAGTGTCTAATAATTTTATTTCACAAAGACTATTGTGAAATGCATACCTCTTGTTTGACAGATTCCCACTTCCAGTGGGACGGATTAAGGATTTAGAAAGTATAGAAGGCTGATGACTCAGTTGTTCATTGCTTTGCCTCCCATCACCTTCATCTAGCTTCTCCTCCTTAGGTGAATAGTCTTTCTTATTAGGACCTTTCCACATTGAGAACACAAAAAAATTAACATATTTTACTACTTAACACTACAATTAATAAATGTACAGGAATTCAATATAAATATCTCACAGAATCTATCCCATAATGATTGATTGATTGATTGATTGATTGATTTATATGCCGCCCTTCTCCGGAGACTCAGGGTGGCTTACAATGCGTTAAGCGTTAATGATAGAAATAAATATATAAAAGCAGACATACAAAGATGAAAAAAGATGGTATGTTCCCTTTTTTTCTCTTTACTACAGACACATTTCAATGGATTCACTGGACAATGAAAATTTTGCTTTCTGAACACTCAGTCACAGATTTTTGACTGCTAGTCATGAAAATAACCTGTAATTTAACCTATTACATAAATCTTCTGTTTTTACACAATAGTAATGTATACCCTTCGTTTCCTGTGAGTTATGTTCATATAAGAAAGAAACATAACAGAAACATGGAATTGTACAACTGGCATATCTGTGGAGATCCAAAAGTAGTGGCTCTGCTGTTTGGAAAGCAGTTTGGATACAGTATACCAAATAATATTGTTACATATGCAAATGGTATAGTGTTGCAAGAGTGTCACATTACATTAAAAAGAAATGGCCGCTCCAAAAGAATTTGGTTCCAGGACAGAAAAACGTGGCACATGAACCACTTGTTGACCCAACAAAGATATTTTTGCCTCCACTTCATATAAAACTCTGACTGATGAAAAATTTCGTGAAAACAATAAACAAGAACGGTGAAGGTTTTTGTTACTTGAGACATGTTTGAAGAACAACTGATACCAAGATTAAGAAAGGCATTCTGTTGGTCCACAGATCAAATATATTATCTGTGACAAAGTGGTTTGCAGATCGGGGGGGGGGGGGTGTTTATCAAAGAGAATTGCCTGAGAAGTATTTAAGGATGTCGTTGAGAATTTTTTTAGTAAACTACTTTCAGCTGGTCAACAAACTTCTTATAACATACAAAACCATGAAGTGCAACATATCACTGAAGATTCATTTTCTACATTCACACTTGGACTTCTTTCCTGAAAATCTAGTCAGTGATGAACATGCTAAAAGATTTCACCAGGACACTGACACAATGGAAAATCAGTGCCAGGCCAACTGAAATCCATTAATGCTGGCTAATTATTGTTGGACACTGCAGCTAGATGTATCAGATACCAAGTACAAACAAAAAGCAGCAGCAAAGCACTTTTAGCCCTGTTGAACTCATGTAGTATGTTGGAAACATTATGTCAGGGGTCCCCAACCCCAGTCCATGGACTGGCACCAGGCCATAGCATGCCAGAAACCAGACTGCTCAAACAAGCAAACCCCATCCACGGGATGCAGGCAGCAAGCAAAACCACATCCCCTCTAGTGCACGGAAAAATCTCTCTCCCAGGAATTGGTCCCTGGCGCTCAAAAGGTTAGGGGCCACTGCATTATGTGATTAAATACATTACAGCCATTAAAAGTTAATTTCATATTTGTCAAGATATCTACGTACACTGTTATTCTAAAATTTTATTTCTGTTCAGTTTGAAGGACTTTATCATATCACCAAAAGTTTTTCAGGAAGCCAAACTTTTGGGGGGAGGAAATGTTGTCCAGTGTTACTAATACACTGAATTTATTTTGGAAACTTTATGAAACATAATTTAAAAGATGAAATTTTTAGAATATTAGAATTGATTTAAAATGTAAACATATGCATTGTTAAGGTAAGTTAGGCAATAGTACAGAATGATAACCATTGCTTTAAATATTACTTCTAGTTTAAGTGGAGAATTTTGTACTTGATTTACTTGTTCTAGCTTTATCCTTCTTTTTAAGACAAACATTGTTTCCCAAAGAGTCTCATAATTAAAATAGAAAAAGGCTCTCTGATCTCTTAATGCTGTGCTATATAATTGTTCATCCTGCCTATCTAAAAAATAAGATAGTTTTGAGAATAAAGAAAAAGTCAACATTGCAGATGGGTTTGACTTCTACCATGTTCTATCTAGTGTTGCACTCTTAAGGACTGAGGCCAGTAAACCTACCAGTATTCTTTTTTTGGTTCTCTATTTTAATTTGTGTTTTAAAACATGCTCATTTTGCTATAATCCACTTTCCTCTCAACCTCTCCTACTTACTCACTTCTTTTAACCCCAGCATTTTTCTGGAGTGCAACTTTAATGCATAGCACAAAGATAATATACCTGTCAGACATTTCTCACCTTTATAATGAGTAATGCTAGATTCCCCACCCCCACCCCATCCCCAGTCCTGAATATTCCTTCTCCTGGCCTAAAAAAAGAGTTCAGAAACACTAACCTTCAGTTCTGACAAGCTAAAACTTTTAGTACAACCAATTTAAATAAATCATTTTAATAGACCACCATTGGTTAAAATTAACCATTGCTTCTTAGTTTCAAATGACACAAGTAATGATTAATCAAAGGCTGAATTGAAAGCTTTTCATACAGGAAGAAATGATGTGGGAAAGCTAAGGAGGTAACATGCTTATGCATGTCTCACTAAGTCACAGATTCTAATAAAAAGTTCAAACATTGCCAATAGTCTCTATGAAACAAAAAATATTTACAATATTATAATATCTGATCTTTAAAACAAAATAGCTTACTTGGTTTCTTTTTATGCCAATTTGTCACTATATCTTTGTGCAAGTCTTTTACTTTCTTTCTAGCCAAAACAGCAGCTGCCTAGAGGCAGAAAAGGTTAGTTAGAAAAAGTGTGGCATATAAAATGTTACATAACATTATTTAATGACAGCATTTGTTTATTATGTAAGGAAAACTTTTAACGATTATTCACTTTATGGGAAACAAGATGACATTTCCTGTGAAAGCAAACACTCCAATATAACACTAGAGACAGGATTTACATGAAATGTCCATCTTCTCTAATAAAACAGAGTTACAACTTGAGATAAGTTGCATATACCTATTCAGGCACAAAATAAATCAAATTATTAGAATAAGGAAATCAAAAAGTAAAGTAGTGAAAAACTGCAACTGAGAATAACTCTCATTTGACATTATATGAACTTTCTTTCCCATAATTTGGAGGCGGAATATATAACGTGAAATAAACCCAATACAGGAGTCCCTTTCTTGCAGTGGAACATTTTCTAGTCCTGGCAATCTCTTATAGGAATCTAAAACAATACAAAGATGATTTTCTTGAATTTTAAGTGAAATCTGATCTGAGGAAAATGACAGAGCAAAAAAATAAATTGTGCATCAAGTTTCTCATTCACTGAAATGTGAAAGATAACCAGGCTTGATAAGATCCTGGAACATTTTGCTTTATCTTAAGATGCTCTTGCGCTCTTCCCGCCCCCCTATACAAAAAGACACACACAAACCACACACTAGTCACAAACAAGTGCAATAATGGCAAATAATTAAAATATTTTAGAAAAGATCCACTGATATTTGTTTGTCAAAGTGTAAGAACTGAGAAGGGATACCCTTTACTAGAAGATTTCATATATCTTCTGCCATCAGAAGCCATTGGGAAAAGTCATCTTCTTTAGAGATTTTTCTTCATTCTCCCCCAGAATTCACAGTGTTGAAAATTATATTTGCCTATCTGTCCCATATTTATTAATTATATGAATGTCTGGAGTACAATGAAAAAAGTTTATCTTTAGTAAAAATTAATATAGCATCTAATTAGCACATATGCAGCCTAAATCTTGTATCAAATCCACTCTCATTCACTAAATGAGAAAATTGGTTCCTCAAGAGGGCAAATGTCTGTTTGATAGGCCAATGGTTTTTCTGTCTCAATTTTCTACAATAATTTACTTTTTCCAGGAATTTTCCATTTAAAAGGATGCAATTTCTACTATTAAGAAAATGTCAACATGCAGACTTGGTATCATCAATTAGAAAGTTTTATGTCACAGAGTTAACTATTTGAAAAAAAATGTTTTTAGAAGGCTAAGTAAAATAATTATTTTATAGTCACCATTTCCATAGTACATTATACTGCAGCTCAGAATGGCCACTGATATCCCAATAATTTTAATATTTGTGATTAATTGCAACTTAAATAGTGTAGCCAACATTAAATTGCAAAATATCATAGTAGCCAACCAACTTTAGAAGCATATGGACTAAGTTTCCCAGTAGTTAGTCTAATATATACCATCTATAGCTATTAATCTTCTGATATTTTAAAACTCACATGATCAAAACAGCGTATAATGGCTAACTTTTTGTTACGGTTGGTACGGATTTGTTGGATTTTAATAAACTTCTCAAAGTGTTTGTGAAGAACATTTCTGTCATTTAAGTGATCAGGAATATTTTTACACTGGATAGCTGTCAGTTCACTTGGTGAGCATCCAAGGCTTTCTATGCTCCCAGTGCTCCGATTTCGACGCAAAGGGTTTGAAGCAGCAGAATCTGGAAGTAATCAAATAGTGATTAAAAATAAACATGTATATTTCAAAGTCACATCTATCTATCAAGCAAAATACGAAATGCTCTACTTATAAGCCTACAGCCACTTACAATGTAATTTAATTGCAACCATTTCCACTTTCATTTGATAAATTCTTGTTAAGCTCTGTTACCCACCATGTTTCAATTTTCCCTTTTCTTCTTTTCTTAGTGTCGATATTGGTTTAGCCATTGCAAAGCCAGACTGACTTCCCACTGCCACACTTGTTGCTACCATTTCTCCAGATTCAATGGGAACACGCTCAATTTTGGATTCCTTTTTGTTGCTTTTCAGAACATCTTGTAATACTCTACCAAACAGACCTTGTGTAGGTGGACGATTCAGCCTAACAGGACGCTTATTAGAAGCATGATCATTCCTCGATGGAGGTTCTAGTTCATCAGTGTCATAATCATGATGTCTTGGGGAATGCTCTTGTTCTTCTTTCCTTTTCATTCCCTTCCCAAGAGTGGGAAGTGGCTCACTTGGAATGAACAAATCGTCATGTTCCATCTTGTTAGTTTTGTTAATTTGGAAAGTATCTCTCAAAGGCAAAGATGAGGTTGAAAAAGAAGAAAAACTACTACCAGGACTTGTAAAGAGAGCCATAGGTCTCTTTTTATCATCTGCTAGAGTCTTACTTGGTAAAGAAGTACTGAAAGAAACTGCTGAAGTACTGCTACTACTGACCGGTTTGGAAAAACTGAAACCAGTATTACTTGAATTGCTGCTTTCTTGAGAAATGACAAAAGGGGTTAATTTTCCAGGTCCTGCACCACTTGGAAAAGAAAATGTAAAAGAAGAAGAAACAGCAGAAGTTGGTATTTTCTCTTGTTCTGAATTAGTCCCAAAGATAGGTTTGAACACTGCATTTTCAGGACTTTTGAAACTGAAATCTGATCTCACAAAACTACCACCTGAAGCTTCTCCAAGCACAGTTCCAAAAGCAGACGTACTCTGAGAATTGCCAAGATTTGTGGGTGGTCTGAAACTAAATCCAGATTTGCTGGAAACAGAAGCAGTCATTGGTGCAGAAGTCACAAATGTTGTTGTTTGTCCAAGAGAATAAGATTGTGTAAACCCTGGAAGTTGCCCAAATCCCAAGCCTTGCCCTGAAGAATTATGCAGTCCTGAAGTAATAGTAAAGTCAGTAAATCCTGGATTCTTCACTCTTCCACTGTTCAATCCAAAGAGAGAGAGCGGATTGAACTGGAATGGTGGCTGACTTGAAAACATTCCAGTTGACACACCAGGTGATGCTTGAAAAACTCCTGAAGGCTGTCCACTGAAAGGAGTATTTGGATTCATTTTTGGTGATGTTAATATATAAAATATCTTTTGTCTAGATTCCTTTGGCTTTCATTTTTTAGTCCTGGAATATACAATTTAAGTCATAAAATTAATAAACAAAAATAATCCTTTTAAGCTGATTTTTTTAAAAAAAGAAACACAGTACTATATTTTTAATTTATTTATTCCATTTCTATCCTACTGTAATCCAAAGCAACTCTTGCCTTGGTTGCAATGTTATTCTCCAACAAGACATATTCCAATTTAAGAACTGAATTGTGCTATCAAGGATGTACCTCAAATGCACCTGATCTGCATCTAAGATACAAATGCAACATAGCCATTTCATTAAAATGAGTCTTGACTTATAAAGCCTTTCACAAACTATACAACTCACTAGAAAACACTGAGCACATCACTATGAGTTCTCTCACCGTTAAACTTAATTTGAAACTAAACTACAATTTTAAATACAGGTATCTTGCCATAAATTACTTGTGGAATGACAACTCTTATTATTCTGGATACAGGCCCAAATAATAGTCATTTAAAGTAATGGTTTAAAAATCTAGTTACAAAAAAAGAAAAGTGCTAATCAAATCTACACAAATATATATGGTTTTATTCTCATAGAAAATACATCTTCAGTACATATGCAAATACTAGGACTGAGTTATGATACAATGATAACTAAATCTATTTAAGTTAGTCCTTTGGCCTTCCATCCTCTTCTGGAATAACTTCTTGAGAAATGACAAAAATACTTTTTAAAGTATTGTTACCTAATACGAAAAATGAATCAGATGGACTAAATAGGATACTGACCCAAAAAGGAGATATGCTAGGTTTCTATTTAAAAATAGCTTAAGATAGTAAATGTGTATATGAACTAAACTGCTTGAATTTAAAATGAAAGCTCACGTAGTTGACATGTATTTCAATTAAGTAACACAGAGTTGTATATATGTCAATCCACAATTTAATGGGTATGGGAGAAAGAGGCATCCATTAAGTAAGTTATCAAATTCAAATGAAATTTGGACTTCCGGTTGACATCGCACCAGGACCAGACTAGAAAATAGCGGGCTCTGATGAGCCGCACAAAATTGGGGTTTTAAAAGAAATTCCTGAGCTTGGACTAGCAGTTATCTGGCATTTGGAGGGGGGGGGGGAACACACACACATGGAAAAAAGAAAAAGCGGGGACTGTAATACAAAAAGCCTAAGAAGTTTTAGATCTGGAAAACTGGGAAAAGTAAAATACTTTAAAAGGGAAAAAAGTGATTTTCCAAAGAAAGCAACAACTTATATGAGGATTTTAAAGATTTCTGGATATTTTGATAATTAATCAGACTTAACAGACTATTTTGTAATGGAATAGAAACGGAGAGTGCCATCTGCTGGAGGAAAGAAAAAATACTGTAATACTCTATTTAAATAGACAAAACAGAAGAAATACTATCTGAAACTTGACCTTGATTATACAGAAGGTAATCTGGACACTGTAAGAACATTTAAGGAGTGACTGTGTTTTACATCTGAGATTTTGTTTCATTACCCTTCTCTCATGGAAGATAGCTTTCTAATTGGATTTGACTGTTGCTGAACTTGGACAATTAATAATTGAGGAGATCCTTTTAAATTTGAAGAACAAAGGAATAATAAAAGAAGAAGAGATATAAGAAAATTAAATAGACTTTAAATTTTGGCTAATTGCAAAGAGAAACAATTGGGGAGGTTTTAACAATCTTTTAAATTGCTATAAAATGGAGTTGAAGATATATGAAGAGCTAATTTTGATGTTTAAAAGTATGCATGAATCTGTATTAGGCAAAAAAGAAACAAAGAATTCACTGAAAGATACAGAAAAAGAAAGTGAAGAGGAGTTTGAAGAGGGAATTGTAAACGAGAAGTAAGAAGTTAACAATGTTGAAGAGAAAATATTAAAAAATAAAAATCGGACAGACAATATTATATAAATTTTTGGGAATGTAAAAAGAGTAGAGAGGAAAGGGGAAAACTCCCCCTAAAAAAGAAACTGTTAAAAGGTAAAAAGGGAAATATTTGGGAGAGACAAGGGAAAGTCTCGGTGAGGGATGTTCAAAAAGTAAAACGAAAAAAGATAAAAGGAATCCAGAAGATGAAATGTAACATATATAAAAAGAAGAAGAAAAGAATTGAGAAGTTAAAGCGAGATAAAGGGTTGAGCAAAAAACTATTAGAAAATGGGAAAAGATTGAGAGATGATGGTTAAAGATGAATGATGATGAGGTAGATATTAGTGTATATATAATAAGGTAGATTTATGATTGGGAATGGGAAAGTAGACAACCTAACAATAGTGATTTTGATAGTCTTGAATTTAAATTGTTATTGTATTGGTAACAGAGAACAATTATAGGACACGTGATGTTATTTAGGTGAAAGCATTGAACATGAAGATAAAAAAGTATGTAAAGAGAATAATAAGGCAGAAGCTGAAATAATATGATAGGGTGAAAATGAATATAAATGATTGTATCAAAGAGATGAATGAATAGAATTTGTTTATATTAAATCTCAGCAGATAGAAATGTGAAAATGGGTAATTTGATAACATTATTAATTTTGATAATAATGTAAATTAAGATATTTAAAATGTTAATTGTAAAAATAACAATGTTAAAATTATGTTAGCGATCACTATTATAATGAAGAATGAATAGAACTTGTTTATGATAAATATCAGCAGATGGAAATGTGAAAATAAGTACTTTAACAACATTATTAATTTTGATAACAATGTAAATTAAGATGAATAATTTAAATGCTAATAATTTGGAAAAAGGAATTAGAGACATATTTCTGGAAATGAAGAAAGATGGTAACTAACTGGAATAATTGAAACTGAGGAGAAACGTAAGGCTTAAAATGATCTTATTTGTAAGCAAAATTGAAAGTGATAAAGAATTATGGAAAGATACTAGTATGGCAGATGTTGAAATACTAAGATATGGTGAAAAGATTAATTTATGATAAAGAATTATATAAAAGAGATGAATATTGAAAAAATGGGAAGATTAAAATACATTATAACTATGATTATGACTACATTATAAGATGTATAAGAGGTGACCCGGTCAATACTGTGTTCATAAAATATGTATGATGAAAGAAAAAATTTAATAAAACTTGTATTTAAAAAAAAATTCAAATGAAATTTTACCCATGCATATTTTGTGTTTTATCCATGTGTAGAGTGGGATGGAAATAAGCATGCATATTTTATGTATTTTACAAATACAAAATGGGAATAAGATTTTATACATACACAGAAGCATATGGCATATAGACAGGTTTTGTCGATTGTTAAAACATGGTCCATTAAGTCAAAATTTACAATAAATTATTTAATTGCAGAACATACAATCATGGGAATATCAGTTTAATCATACTGCCACCTTGAATGATACAGCTCAGATAAATTTAACTGTTCTATAACATCTCCTTAAATTAACCCCTCTCTCCCATAAAAGCTAATACCATATTTTTCAAGAAATAGTTAGGATTATAAAAATAGGTTAAGAATAGAAGCACGGTAAAAGAATAGTTGGAATTGATGAAAGATCTACCTGTTCCACTACTGTTTCCACAATAACTAATCATATGTCTATGGCAGCCAACAGGCAGATCACAAGGGCAGAAGTACTCTGTTTTTGTTTTCTATCATCTGACATTGAAAGGTTTCCTGCAATACTGGTGATAATAACCATTATCAACATTAATTTTCAATGGAGTTTAAAAATCATTCAAATTCAGAGATAGTTATCACTTGTGGGAAAAATAAGCAGTTTATTGTACTGTATTTATTTGACTTATATATCACCATCATGTCAGAAAGACTCAAGGCAACTTATATTTTAAAACTCACTAAATCAGGGGGAGATACATAAAAACTCATTTCCGCCATCCCTCATCGATCATCCCTAATTAAGATCACAACACTATCTTGGGCCATAGGCTTTCTGAAAAGCCACATTATTCCTTTCTAAAGCAGAGCAGGGTTAGGGCTGAATAGACCTCTGGGAGAATGATAACCCATAAATGATGATAGAGAGGCATCCAGAAGCTCACAAAATGCCACTGTTTATGCCAATGTTTCACAGCTATCAGTCTTGCGAGGCCGTCCAGACAAATCACACCCAGAAGAATACAGGGGAATCCAATAATTCCCCTGGCTGTGGCTCTTCTCCATACCTCCCATGGTCATTCTCACACACCATTACATACAACAACCTAACCCTAACTCCTGAAATTTTCCAGCCAGTAGAAGTTGAGAGCCACCGGCTTAAGAGATGGGACTGGAGCTTGCTCAACCTGCCAGATCTGTAGGATGGGCAGAGGAGAAAGGTGGTCCCATTGCTACTCCAGCCCTGAGCCACGCAGGGCTTTATGGATGAGAACCCAACACCTGAAACTGTCATTTAAACTCTATACACTTGATACTGCGTATAGCTGAACTTCTTTTAATGTGCTCTGAATCTTCCGCCAGATCTACTGGATAACCCATTAAATGTTAGCACTCGTTAAAAAAAATAGAGGGGAGAATTTCTACACACGTTAGCCGAAGTTGTAATCTACCCCAACCGTGGAAGTGCTCCCCTCTCTTGATCATTCTGCCTGCCTTCTGCCGTCTCAGCAACACCCACCGTGAGTACAAAGCAAGTGGAACACCATTACTTCCCCTCATCAGCCCGTAAACCTCCGAGCTGAGATTTAACTTTGGCCTCCTAGTTTCTATCTGCGCTGCCCGGGCCCAACTATGAGGGAAAAGGAGGGAGAGCGCGAGCGAGGGAAAAGATACCACCGACTGAAGATGTACAGAGGGCACTTTTCCTACGAAACTAAACCGTGAATCCCGAATTACCTCTCTCTGTCGAATAAACAAACCGCCATTGACCCCGAAGAGGCGGAGAGGTTCCGTTCCACCTACGGAAGAAGGGACTCCGCGCACCTCCCCGCCGTCTCCCGCGCAGTACGGAAGTGACGCAACGCAGCGGACAGAGCGTCGCGTGCTCTTGAAGGAGCACCCCCGGCCCCGCCCCCACCCAAGAATAGGATGGCAGAGCTTCTGCCGATAGCGTAGGACTCCGAAAACGAAGAGTCCTGAGAACAAAGCAGTTTAAGATTTTAAGAGTTTCTTTTAACGGAGCTTCGTCTCTCTTATATATATATATATGTTTATAAAATGTGTGCATGAGGAAGGGCCTGGAGGTAGTTTATATTACAGAGTGAATAGGAAAGTGATTAGCACGGACGAGTTTTGCGGCAAAGGTATATTTCACGAAAAGTTTGAATGTTTTACTCTGGATTAGAGCAGGGTTTCACAATCTTGACAACTTTAAGATGGGTGGACTTTAGCGCCCAGAATTCCCCCCCCACACACACACACACACATAAACACACACACGGACATACTGCGACTACCTATCTTAAAGCTGCCAAGATCAAGAAGGCCTAGGTTAGGGCATTCACAACCACTTTCTAAATTATAACGCCCCCTCACAACTTACAATAACGTGTTCATAGAAGTTAGTAGAGGGAAATGTTTCTCAGCATTAAGTAACATTTCAAAAAGGGGTGGGTGGCTGGGAGCTCCTGTATTGTTTTCATCTCTGCTTTTTTGGTGGAAGAGCAGGGCTCAGGCACAGCAGTCATAACACTTGGGTGTTAACTCTTTTCTTGCCTATAGACTCAGAAAAGCTGGGGCAGATAGAAGCATCACCACTGCACTGTAATACTTTTTTATGCCTTGATCTTAACATTCTGTCATTTCAGATGCTGTCTTCAATTGAAAACGGATCTGAAAAGGGCTCTCTGGGCACTGAACTCTAGTGAAGAAGCAGTAACCCTACAATTGTATTGTTTAACTTGATGAGTGCTTTTGCTGTTAGTATATCAGGCTTCACCTTAGAGTCAGTTGGGCCATTATTTTTTAATTAGGTTTCATCTTCCATTCTTTTACTTTGCAAAAACTCTAGGGAGTGCCTTTTTTATCTTGGGAAACCTGGCAACTCCAAATAAAATAAAAACTCTACAATTCTTTTGTTATCCAGAATACTGCAATACTTCCCATTTTAAGTTGTTCCACCTGCTAGTAATTGGTGTCTAATCATAGTCTACTTTGCAGGACTGTGTAAAGTTCTTCAATTTTTATGAGATGAGCCTGATCATACGTAATTTGCAGAGAGCTATTCCAATCAGGAGAGTCCCACTTCGCAAGAATATAGAACAACTCCGTTCTATTTTGGGTGTGAAAAAGTTTGACCTTGGTGTAATTTGTGTTAGTAATATGTACATGCAGCAACTCAACAGAACTTACAGACAGAAGAATATCCCTACTGATGTGTTATCTTTTCCTTTTCATGAGGTATGTGTTTCCTCATTTATTCATTTAGAGCTTGGCAGTAATTTTATCAAAAATCAGGTATTAATACATAGAACGGTATCATGTTTATATATGAGGACAATGGAAAAGTCAGACAAATTAGTAATGATTCAGGCCCTACCCAGCAATCTTCATGGTAGAGGAAAGGACAATTACTGTGGCACATCAAAAATGAAGGCCCTGAAAAACAGCAGGGCTCATTATGTAAGGGTACCCAAAAAATGCATCAATAACCATAATAGTGTATATTGCAGAATGTGTGAATAAATGGATATCTAAAAGATTACTTGTTTTTCAAGCTCTATTTTAATTAATATATATGAGAAGAAAGTAAATGTAAATTTTAATGATAACATGTAGTACCTTACAGTTTTGATGTTTTATTCTGTTTTACTGTTCTTCTATCTAAGCTGTTTAGAGTCAGCACTAGGCAAGATGGGCTACGTATAAAGTTAATAAATGAATAAATGTTTTGTAAGTTTCTGTAGGGGGATAGAAGTACAACTGATCTTCATATTTTCTGCATGGCATAGATTGAGAACATGTATAAAACTGAATTTTCTTTGGGGATATCACAGAATCTGAAAGGTGGAGAATTACCCCAGCCCTGTATTCAAGATGACTACAATTTGGGAGACATTTTTCTAGGAGTAGAATATATCTATCAACAATGTAGACAGAACCACGATGATTATAATAATATTTTTACAGTAAGTGTACATTTATAAAAGTAGTATTTTTTATTTGAATAAGGTTCTGAAATGTTCAATCAAATAATTTATAAAAATGGATATATTTTGATTGTTATTGTCTCCAGTTTGATTGTCTCCAGATTAAAAACTTTTTGGTATCAGAAAATATGACATTAATGTCTCAATCCTACTGAGAGAAATCTTACTGTTTCACATCTAGAATAACATACATGTACTACACAAATCCAAATGATCACTAGATGGCAGAAACAAGTTGTCTATATCCTTTTGCTGCCATCAACTCGTTGTCCAGATTTTGACAGCACAATTCTGGTAGCCCTTTTTTGCAGTATTCTTCAAGTTCGCCCATAACATGCTTGCTCTCAAGAGTTTATTTTTAGCTTTCTCATTTTTACTAGCATGTGCTGTATTGCAATATTTTTTTTGTTAAACAAGTCACTAGCTTTTTTCCCCTTTCATAGTTAAGCTATTTAAATCATTATGCCAACTCAAAATATGAATAACTCATTGGTGAAAACTTATGGTTACCGCTCTTTGTGCTTGTCAGTTGATTTTGCCAGTTCCAGGAATGTTGCCAGCTCCTCAGTTCTAAGATCCCCACACAGCTGGTCACATGACACAGTGGCATTCCAAAAGTCATGCTTTCCCTCCTGTTTAATCTTGGTGAAATCTAACATTGTTTAAAAATGATGTGCTATGAGGGTCTACTGGTTAAGGCAGCAGGCTAGAAACAGGGAGACATTGTGTTCTAGTCCCACCTGAGGCACGAAAACAGTCTGGGTGACTTTGGACCGCTCATTTTCTCTACTTCACAGAGTTGTTGTGGGGAAAGTAAGCGAAGGGAGGAGTATTAGATATGTTGGCCACCTTCAGTTATTTATGTAAAAAAAAATAAAGGCAGAATAAAAAAATCTAAAAATAAAATATGGGAATAAAATGAGTTGACAAGCTGAGTTCTCTTGCTTGCTGGTAGAGGACGTGTCCAATGTCTATCATGTTCCTTATAGTCTGCCAGCTGTGCCCATTGAGGCAGAGGAGGGGTGGGATCTCACCCTTTATGAAAAAAAGTTTGCCAGCCCCTTTAGTAGACTTGCTAGCAATACAAAATGCTGTTTAAATTGAATGGCATACATTGGATACATCTGTTCCCTCTAGAGTCTAACTTCTTTCCACTGACTAGGGAGAAATCACACTGAAGTTTTCACTGTATTCTCTATAAATGATGACTATTTCTATTATGATTTTAAATTATTGTGACGTGGGATTTCTCTAATATTCTACTTCGCCTATCAATTACAAATATGTAAACCATTTAAAAGCTTTCTTCCCTTCAAAAGGTGACAGTTGCTCATGGTATGTGCCACTTACTTGGTTATAAACACAATACAGAAACAGACTGGCAACAAGTAAGTATTCTAACTGATTTGATACAGTTCTAATTTTTCAGTTTTCTTTATTGTTCAAAAGCTTCCAAATGTAAGCTTATATAAATGCATCCTAATATTTTCTAATTTACTGTTCAGTACAAGTTTAAATTTCAAAATTCAAATCAAGTTTGTAAGATCAGACATTGTTGTATTATTTGAAAGGAAATGTATGCATTCATTATGTCCTTGCTCTTTTTCAGATGTATGAAAAGGAAACACAAATTCTGCACGAGTTAAGCAAATTGACAGGCACAAACTTTGAACCTCTGTCAAAACACCATTTCTAAATGTTGTATTTATATGCTGTTTCATTAAAATAAATCTATTTTCTTAATTTCTCCTGCTTCCTCGGTCAGCAGAATACAATTAACCCGTGAACTAATTTTGCTAGAAATTTGTTTATTTTGTCAAGCATCTATAAGATTAAGATATAAGTATAAACATGATTATGAAGAGATGAAATGGATACGAATAAATGCAGACATTAGGACAGGGACAGTAGGCACGTTGGTGTGCTTATGCACGCCCCTTACAGACCTCTTAGGAATGGGGTGAGGTCAGCAGTAGGCAGTCTACTGTTAAAGTTGTGGGGGTTTGGGGATGAAACCAGAGTCAAGTAGAGCATTCCAGGTATTGACCACACAGTTGCTGAAGTCGTATTTTTTGCAATCAAGTTTGGAGCGGTTAACCTTAAGTTTGTATCTATTGTGTGCTGGTGTATTGTTGTGATTGAAGCTGAAGTAGTCATTGACACGTAGGACATTGTAGCAGATAATTTTATGTATTATGCTTAGGTCAGACTGTTGGAAGAAATATCCTTCTGGGTTCTGCTCCAAGTGGGGAAACAGACAATGGAAACATGGAGACTGCTTGGAAAGATGGTTTAATGGTGGACAGGATCACATGGCT
>JANHZT010002359.1:107789-121380 GCA_032468215.1 Stegonotus admiraltiensis
AATTCAGAAGACAGCAACCAGATAATGCCAGGCATCTGAAAACAAGTCCCAGGAAAAACAGTTGACCTAAGTGACAAGTTTCAGTGCAAGAGAAGATTTATATAAAATGCCTATTTCCTTTTTCAACTTCTGTTTTCTCCTACCTTAATCCTTTCACACCTATTGCATCCACCTCATCACAAGAGCAGAAAATGTCCAATTGCTCTTCTCTTTCCACCAAATTATGGCTTGCCCCGTAATATTCCAGTCCTTAGAAGAGCTTTCACGTGATGCTGTAATTCACGATGAATTCTAGTATGTATGCGCGTGCACGTGCAGCTCTGTCTAAAACTGTAAAATAAATAATCCAGAGTTTAGGACTTCGGAGCGCCCTTGGCACTAGGACCATCAAGGCAGTTTCCCGAGGACAGAAATCGCAGCTTACTGCGCAGGAGGTACTTTGCACGGAAATACTGTTGGAGAGACAGGTGTGGAAAAAAACAGGAGGGACTGATAGGCGTGGCAGGAAAAAGATGCCAGCCTCCAATCCAATAATACCCTAGAGGCCTCGAGGGGGAAGCTTCTGTCTTTCACGCTATTGGTGGACCAAGCTGCCTTTTACCCGGTGTGGCACCCAATGTGGAGCGCGGTGGGATGAAAGGCCAGAGGCGGCATCTCCCCGCAACCCCATCCCTCCGTGTGCGTGAGCGTCTGGGTAACTGCTGGGTAACCGGCAGTTCACGTGTTGTTTTGCTCTTCGCGGGGACGAGCAAAGTGAGAGAAGTAACTCGCTGCGTCCGTGGTGCTGAAACTGACGGAGCTTGCGCAGTAGCCTCGGGCGGACAGAGGCGAAGGAGCGCGAGCTGACGGTAAGAGCAGACCCAGAAGAGACCAGGGACAGGTGCTGCGCGCCGCGGAAACTCGGGGCTCGCCCTCCTTGGAATACCGTCCCATCCTGGGGGATGGCGACCTCCCCCGCACCGGAATCGCTCAGCAGTTCCTCGGCTGGCCCCAATCTCAACAACAACAACAACAACCAGCAGCAACAACAGGAGCAGCAGCAGCCACCGCCGGGCGTGCGCAAGTGCGGCTACCTTCGCAAGCAGAAGCATGGCCACAAACGCTTCTTCGTGCTTCGCGCCCCCGGTGGCGGGGCGGCAGCGGGGGAGGAGGCGTCGCCGCAGCAGCCCGCCCGACTGGAGTACTACGAGAGTGAGAAGAAGTGGCGGAGTAAGTCCACGGCTCCCAAGCGGAGCATTGCCCTCGACGCCTGCCTCAATATCCACAAGCGAGCCGACGCCAAGCACAAGCACCTCATCGCCCTCTACACGCGCGACGAGTACTTCGCCTTGGCGGCTGAAAGCGAGCCAGAGCAGGAGGCCTGGTACCAAGCGATCACGGAGCTGCTCCTCGAGAGCCAGGCCGCGGCACAGGGCTCTCCTCGGCATCCGTCCCACTTGGCCTCCTGCGAGGACTTCACCTACGGGCAACCGGGCTGCAGGCCCTCTGCGTCCGCCGCCTACCGCGAGGTGTGGCAGGTGACGCTGAAGCCGAAGGGACTCGGGCAGAGCCGCAACCTCACGGGCGTGCACCGCCTGTGCCTGGCGGCGCGCACAGTCGGACTGGTGCGGCTCAACTGCGATCGGCCTTGCGTGACGCTGCAGCTTATGAACATCCGCCGATGCGGGCACTCGGACAGCTTTTTCTTCATGGAGCTCGGGCGCTCGGCCTCGACAGGGCCCGGCGAGCTCTGGATGCAAGCCGACGACTCGGTGGTGGCGCAGAACATCCACGAGACCATCCTGGAGGCCATGAAGGCGCTGCGGGAGCTCGTAGAGTTCCGTCCGCGGAGCAAGAGCCAGTCCTCGTCCTCCTCGTCCGGAGGCGCCACCACAGTCGCCGTGAATGCGGGCGGCGGAGGTGGCGGGGGATTATCATCTATGTGCAGCCGGCCCATCTCAGTTCCCGGCCGCCGCCATCACGCCCATCACCCGCTGGCGCCTCTGCCCCCCAGCCAGACTGGCCTCCTCCGCCGATCGCGCACTGACATCTTGACTGTAGCAGGGAGCAGCAGCAGCAGCAGTAGCAGCAGCCACGGCAGCCGGGTGCGGACGGCCAGCGAGAGTGATGGAATTAGGGCTGACTCTCTGTCTGGCAGCCCCTTGAGCCCCGAAACGGGGCAAATCCCACATAGCCTTGGAATCAGAGGGGCCCTTAGCCCACTAGGAGGGCAAGCAGCGATCCACTCTGCTGGCTCCCTAGCTTTAGGGCATTCTTCCTCCCTGGGACCAAAGTTGACCACAGAGCCAAGCTTGGCCTCTCAACGCTTATCTAGTTGCAGCGCTTCTGGTTCTGGTTCCCCCAGTGACCTAGCTGGCTTCATGACTTTTGAGGAATTAGGCTCCAGTCCTGCTGGAGACCTACTGCCTTTCTCATCTTCTTCAGCAACAAGCCACCATAGCAACACACCTGAGACTCCTCCTGGCTGGCAGTTGGATGGTTACATTGCTATGGAGTGGGAAACCCTTCGCCACCAGCCATATCTTTGTGGAGAGGACAAGGTTCCCAGGAAGCGCACTTACTCTTTGACAACACCAGCACACCAAGGCTCCTTGCCTCCTCCAGTTTCCTCTGCCTCCCTCGATGAGTACACACTCATGCAGGCTACCTTTTCAAGAGCGGGATATTCACCAAAGACAACCTATACTCCTTATCCCGAGGATTATTGTGATGTGAACATTGGGTGTAGTGGCATCAGCAGTGATAGGTCACACTTAGGTTGCAGTGTGCCTAAGGAGGATGGCTATATGCCCATGAGTCCCAGCATATCATCTGTCGTGTCATTGCAGACTGATTCTGATGGCTATATGTCTATGCACCCCACCAGTGTGTCAGCCCCACAGCAGATTGCACAGTCTTATTCCTACAAAATCAACAGGGAGAGTTCTCCAGATGATTGTGGTTACATGCATATGTGGAGTACCAGAACTAGGCTGCCTGGAGAGAGTCCAGAGGAAAGATTGGCCAGTGATGACTACATCAGTATGTCCCCTTTGCTTTTGCCCCCTTTGCATGGACCTTCTGCTTCAGACTCACCTATGCTCTCTACTGACCATTTCAGTGCCCTGAGGCTTGGAAACCAGGCTGGTTACTTGGGTAGCATATTGCATGCATGCCAACAGCAGTCAGATTCCCACAGTGAGAAAAAGGACAGTGACCAGTACGTGCTTATGAACTCTCCAATAGGCAGACAGAATTACACTCCCAAAGGGAAATTCTTTCTTGCTCCATGCAACAATACTGCAATGCATTTATCCATGCAACGCAATCCAACTGAGACCTCTTTCAGCCAAAAGACAGGCAATACCCAGCCCAGTCACCCTTCTCTGGGGCTTTTGCTACCCATCATGAATGAACAGCCTCTTCTAAAGGAACCTCAGAGTTCCAGTGGAGATTACGTTGATATTGGCTACTCACTGGCACCAACCTGTAAAGGTTTATCTTCTCTGCTTAACCCTGGTTTAGGTGGGCATAATGGTTCAAGGATTTCCAGTTATATGAACCTCAACTTTGATGGTCCACAGACAAATGCCATCTCTCTAGGGCCCTTGGAAGAAATACTTATGCCAGGATCTTGTCCTAACCCTGGGAAGCTAGACAAGCATTATTTAAAGGTTGGAATGCAGATGGCTTGCCTTTCCAGCCTGACTTCTGAAGCTGGTGACTATGCAGAGATGATTTTTAACACTGCCACCGAACCACCACAGCCCATCTCACACAAGCCAGAAAGTGTTTGTGTGACTGGCCCTGGACTGAAGCAATTTACCGTTCCTGAGGTGGAGACTTTTGTCTTTGCTAGTCCTCCTTTTGATCCCAATCATGGAGCCAAAGTCATTCGTGCTGATCCTCAGGGACGTCGAAGGCACAGCTCAGAAACTTTCTTATCTACTACCACAGTGACTCCTGTTTCTCCTTCCTTTGCACACCATCCTAAGCGGCAGAATTCAGCCTCTGTAGAAAATGTGTCCCTCAGGAAAAATGAAGGTTTGGGGGGAGAGGAACAGAACAGCAGCCCCATGTGTCGGGAAACCTCAGCTGGCTTCCAGAATGGCCTCAACTACATTGCTGTTGATGCATTGGATGGAAATGATCTTGCAGTTGGAGACCAAGTCGAGCACAAAGACAGGTATCCTCTCAATGGAAATATCAACAGTACTTATACCAGTATAAGTGTTCTGGCCCAGCATCTGAAAAAAACATCTTTAGTGAAAGGTGAGTTTGCAGACTTACTCCTGCTTCCCTTTCAATAACTGGATTTTTGAAAGAGCCATTAGAACCAAAGAAAGTACAAAATCAAAATGCTTTGCCTATTTACTTAAAATATTTTGCTAAATTGTTGTGAAGATGCTAGTTTAAGATTATATGAAGGTATTCCAAATTTAAATATGTGAGTCTCAGTTAGTGCATTGTTATTTCTTAATCCAGTAACATGTTGATGCTCCAATTGACTAATTCCTACTGAAAAAGGATGTCATTCAGAGTAAGTAGGTAAATTCTCCTTACAGTGGAGAATTTACCCTGTTGATTTTGTACAGTGGAGCTGGATTCCTGGTGATTTCATAAATATGACCGTGAAGTTTTCTTGGCAGCAGAATATAACTCATTTGCCACTTCCTTCTCCCAGGATGTTTTTTTAACTTTTTCAATCTAATCCGCTGCATCTGTGATATCCTCAGGAGAACTCTTACCCAAATACTAATCTAGGACTATCATATCATACCAAACATCAGACAAGTATTTGAGGGAGTTCAGAGATAGGGGAGCTGTATACTTTGCTGCTGAATTAGAAGTCCAGATTTTTGCAGTTTAGATACCCTAGTCTTAATGGGCCAGATCTTATTGTGCTTTGATTTTTGAGATGAGCCAAGCTGGCTAGGTTCAGAGTAAACATAAATAAAATTATGCTATTGACATTTTTGCCCATGTATCTTTTAATTTTGCTATAGAGATCTTAAACAAGTCATGCTTTTATTCTCTCTTGTTGTTTTCTCCCATTGGGGAATTCTTATTGCTCTACTCTGTTATGGAATGGTAGCACTATTTTTATTTATTTTACTAAAAAAAAACCAGAAAAAGGAACATATCAGGTACTATGAATGGTCAATATGTGCAACATATATAATGCAAGTGATGTAAAACAAACCCCAAAAATGTATATCAAAAAAACTTAATAAGGATTGGTCAAAAGTCCTCTTTCTTGGCCCTTAAAAAAAAGACAAACCCAAAAGATTCAGATGTTGACAAAAAATGGGGCTCAAGCATCCACTGCTATGAATTGAATGTACATTTATTAGCCAAGAGTTATATGATAATTATTTTGGTCCTCTCCCAAATGTGAAGTTCATGTAATTTCCGATACTTTGATAAATTCAGGGCTGTTAATTATTAATTATTATGAAACATTATGTGCAGTGGTATGCATTTTTGTTGCAAGTTTCAAACAAAGTCATACTAACAGGTCTATAAATTTGAATTGTTTGTTATGGAAACCTGGAATAGTGAATACAAAATACACTTTCAGTGTTATCTATTGATGTTAACTTTAAAATTATGCCCATCTCAAATAATAAGGAAAACATAAGGAAAATACTATCATTTAACAGAATAACTGTAGTAATCAATAGAAGGAATTGTAAGTTTGGTGTATCTCACAGAAATTAGCAGTTAAGTTTTGTCTAGCACAACATTTGTAACAAATAAAAAGCTGAAATAACCGTGATCTTGAAAGTGTATAAAGTAATATCAGGTTTGGGTATGTTTGCCTTTTCCCCAGCTGCATGTTACTTTGCGCCTCCAAATGCCCTCCTTAATTCAACAGTGCTCCTGTTCAAGTTTATTCTTTGAACTTGCTGAACCAAATAAGGTCAAGTATATTTTACAAGATAAGCAAGACTCTGAGGCAATGCATTCACCTAGTATTCATCAGTCCTAATCTGTACAATGCTGTGCTGTTTTTAGTCACTTCCAAGTGACTAAGAGCTGTGCATTTGTCATTTAAAAGAGTTTGTCTACTGTAATTTTTAAGATCTGCACCCTCTGCTTCAGTTCAGCTCAAAAAATAAAACAAATATCTTAATATCTAAAAATCTTTGTCAGCTAAGAGTGTACAAAATAGGTTTGTACAGATAGTCCTCAACTTATGACCATTTATTTAATGATACTTCAAAAAGAAACCAATAAAAAGAAAAATTGTTTCTTGTTTCATCCTGACAAGAAAATGTGTACCTTTTTTAAGAACCTATGGCTAAATCTGTGAATATAAGTAAAAAGTTGCATTGAAAATGGAAGAACTATATAACGGTCATTTATGCCTAGTTTGTCTATGGATTGTGACAATATACATACGGTACATAGGCAACTGGATTACTAACATTGAAAAGTGCCAGAAATTAAAACAATACAATGGTAATATAAATTCCTAAATGACCAGAGCCTGAAAATATTCATAAATGACTTTATGTCTGGTTGGAGACATCAAATACTCATAAATGACTTTATTTTGGTTGGAGACATCTGGTTGGAGATTCCAACCAGACTTTATGTCTGGTTGGCAAATGCTACAGAACACTTTCATCTCCAAACCAGAGGCAAAACTATAGCTGAATCAGAATTTGAGATTTTTTTATCTTCCCTTGGCCAAAACCATGACAGTAACTGAGCTAGTTATATGGGGGAAGTGGGGGAGAAATCTCCCTCTCCTGCTGGCCCTTTGGCAGGTGGGCACACTTCCACCCCCTTTCTACTGCATGCATGTTAGCAGATTCAATAATGGTTGAACCAGCAGAAACTTCCTATAATTTTACAAGCAATCATCTGAGCCATCAACATGCATAAGTGGCCAGCATAATTATCAGTATAACCAGAGATTAATAGATATGACCACACACAATCAGCCATTGCACTATATGGGGCATTTGCTGGATTCTCCTCACAGTGTGTAAACAGGTGTCAGCTTTTCCAGATAGATCAGATTGGGAAGCAATCTCCACTGGAAGACCAGAACTATATTTTATGAGAAAGGCTGCAATGATAAAATCTTGCAAGTCTGCCCATGTCTTCCCTTCTCTCCCTCTTGCAGCCAGAGGAGTGAGAGGAGGGCTAGTTTGAGTTTCTTTGTAATACTTTTCTGCCTCTTGGGCCTAATGCACATTTTCTCTGGACCTGATGTTTCTCTAACAGCATCTCAATTCTTTCTCCAAAGTCATTTCCTTGACTTCCTACAACAGGTCATATGGTGATGGCACTTGCTGAACCAGGACCCTTTGCTCAGCCTCTGTCTACTCATATGCTTTGGGAAATTTTGGAGGAGAGAATAGATACTGCTGTTCCCCAGAACACCATACACAAAACAGGAGATCTAGGAAGAAAGAGAGCTTCTCTTGTTTTCCTGGAATTCTTCCTCCAGATCAGCCTCCTTCTCAAGTCCCAGCCTCAGCCCAAATTAGGGGAAGGAAACTGGATCTTTTCCCATTAGCAAAAAAATCCACCAATCACTGCACCTTAGCTTGTCCTACAGTAAATTAGTAAAACAGCACCATTCTCGATTTTTGTTAACACTGTGCATCACAGTCTGGTTATTTTGACAGAGTAAATTTGTGCTGGCGTACTTTATACTATCTTAAGAAATGGAGGTTAGTAAATTAAACTGGCTAGCAGGATGTCTCTAGTTAACCACTAGAGTGGTTAACTAGAGCATGAAGTTTTAATACCGAAAAACGTATTATAAAATATTGTGAAAATAACCTCATTCAGTCTAGCCTTTTGTTCATGGTGGTGCTATCAACCTGTTTGCTGCTTGCTCTTCCTGAATGCTCTTGATATCCATGGGATGAGTAGTGCTCTCAGTCAGGTCTGTTGATAGGTTGTTCATTAGAGCTGAATTATGCTTTGATGACAGATGAAAAATTATACAGCTGTTTTAAAGAGTTGCTGAAAGATGCAACTTTTTTCCTACACATTCCAAGTATATTTTCTAAATTATTTCTAATGCATTGTAGAGCACCAATATGCATCATATTGGTGTCTCAATACTCATAATTTTGTTACAAACTGTGGAAATGGATGATATCTAGTACCTGAATATCATCATAGTGTTTCTAAAATATATGTCCTTGCTCGGGTTGTTGTTTTATTACCTCTCTTGGACATTTATCATATTTCTTTTTTTTGTCAAATTGGCCTTTGAACCTATAATAAAATACTGTACTAAGTAAAACAAGAAGAAAGCTATGAAGGAGAGGAAAAGGGCACCATAAATCTACACTTTCTCTTTCCCAATAGCATGTAGTAAAGAAATCAGATAATTCAGAGAATAGTCTTTTGTGTTGCCTGAAATTATTGCTCACTTATGTTTATTCTAGCTTTAGTAGAGGAAGTGGATAGTTTTTCTTCTGATCTCCTCTTCCTGGTTCTAGGAGGAGAATTGTGGCAGTGAAGAGAAACTTAGCAGTGTAATGTTAAGTTAATGTTAGATGTGCAGCATCTTCTGGAGCAGCTAATATTTCTGGAGCAGCTCGGAATTCCTAAGAAGGTTCCTTAGAACTTAGAAATCAGCTATGAGGAGGGTAGACATGCCTACATTAATCAGTAATTGAAAAAAACAGTAAATTAGTACATAAGGATAGTCTGTGCATTTGGTTACTTTTGATTAGAACTTACTGACTTGTTTTTTTCCCTTTCCAGAATGAAGAAACCAGTTTCACCCTTATACTTGGTAGAACTGTCATCATTTTAGATTTAAGCTGCTATAAGATCCATTTTCTCCCTACTTCATGTAGCTTTCAGAACATTTCTTCATTAATATTGGAGAAGAAGCAACCTGTCTCATTTATCAGGATCTTTTGCAACACTATGCCGCTGTTTGCATAAATTGTGCTCAGCGTGATATCTTTTAGGACTTTGGACCTCGGCTGATGGATTGTGATCATTGCCTTTTCAGTACCAATGAACTGTACTTAACTCTTCAGCATGTTGAGAGGTTCTGCTTGCACATGCTACAGCAGTAAAATTTGGTGTTTACTAGCATATTTTCAAATCTCTACAGCACTACCTCAGTTAAAAGTCAAACTGGATTTGTATTGTGGTTTAGGATGGCTGACATTTCCTTTCTCTCAGTGGCATAGTACAGTTGTCAGCCTTACCAAATCTATCAAGAACCCTGCTACTGTCTGGCTGCTTTGTTTACTTACATGCAAACCCAAAATAGGACCTGAAAAACTTAAAGCCAAGATGAAATTTGAGAGATTAGATTTTTATCACTATATTTCTGGTAAATATAAGATCTGCTATGGAAGCAGCAAAACTTGGTACCATTAAACTGTATTGGGATGTCACTCTATACCTCTGACACATTTGTTTGATAGTTTCTTTTAAAGTTCTGCAGACTTCAGAGATCTTTTATCCTGTTTGTATGCTTATGTTTATTAGCTATTCTTGGTATTAACTTATTTTCTTGCAACTAAAATTTAGAAATGAAGGGTAATAAATGTCAAAAAGATGGCAAACTTTTGTACAAAATTCTACATATTATTCAGTAAAGCTGAATATTTTTCTTCAACAAGAAATAACAATTTCCATTTAAAAAAACGCATAATATTTGGGGAGAGGGCAAAATTTTCAGTCAATCTCCTAAGGATAATTCATAAGAACATAAGTATTCAGTATTTTGAAAATAACAGTGTCATGGCTGCTATTTTTACATATCTTCAGAGCTTTGATGGTCCTCCGTGTGTTGCTTCTGATCCATTTTTGATTGAAGAGACTTTTTAAAATGTATTGTTATCATTACTAAGAGCAACCATAAGTTTTTCCTTGAACATTGTGTTTAAGCACACAATGTTACCAGAAGCAGTACTTTCTATCTTTACTGAACTATTCCTCAGGATAATCAAAATTCTCCTGCTTTCATGCTGAGCATTGGGACAGAGGGTTCTGTAGAATGATGCATCTGAATGTAATCTCTACACACTCAGAGTTTTTTTGAGGGAATGGGAGGAGAGTATATGTTGAAGAATGGAATTATCAAATAAAAATAATAAGTAGCCCACATTTCTGCAGAAATTTTTGTCTGCAATTTCTAATATTCCTGATTAATGCCCATGCTGGCTTAGGTTGTGGAAATTGTGATTCAAAAATCTTGAAAGCATTAAGTTGTGGGGAAATGTCATAAATTAAATTAATGAAGATAGCTGGATATCATGTCCTCAAGTAATGGAGCACTGCATCTTTGACTTTGACTTTGGGGGAAAAGTCAGTTCTTGATACCGTAATAGTCAATTTAGTTAGTTTCTAAAATAAACAAGCTTGAATATATACTGACATTGTCAATACTTTACATTTCACAAATGCATATGCAAATAGTTACATTCTTAATCTAGTTTACAATATGAAACCAAAATGTATAAATGTTAAATTTGCTAACACTTTGCTATGTATATTGGGTCTTTGTACATTCTGCCTGATTTTACCTTAAATTTTAAATATTTTTTGCTATGTAACATTAACAGTTATAAGCATTGTTTTCTTTTTAGAAATATAATTGTTTCTGGACATTGATATAGTAAATATATTTCTTGGCATTGTGCTAAGGCAAAACACTTAATTTATCTTGCTGTGTCTTCCAATGCATACTATGTATATAGAAATAATCAGTGATGCTGCTGGGGAAGGGAAAACATGGAACTAAAATTTAGTCTTTAGTCTTTACTGATCTTGGCTGCTATCCTTAATAGCCATATGCAATAAAATATTATTTATTGAAGCATTAAAGTCCTTGAAGACCTGTTCTTTTTTTAAAATCAAAATTGTTCTGCAAATAATATAGCTTTCTGCTATGTTTTGGCGCCTCTTGTTCAGTCTGCTTCTCTAGTCAAAAGCTCCATTAGTAAAAATGATCTTTCGCTTGAAAATGTACACTCTAGTCCTGGGAAAATACTTTCAGTTTTGAAAATAGTCTTTTATTAGAACAGTACTTTTAAGCAGATATTTTGTCCCATCAATCCCTGTAGTGATGACATTAATTCAGGAAAATTATTGTCAACAATCTTTTTGGCAAATGAACATCGGTGCCAGTGTTACCACTTGGGGTAAGTAATAATTATTAATTTTTTCATCTTAATGACTTTTTTATTTATAGCCATGCATTTTAGTTGTGTTTTGAGAAGTTATATTTAGTAGCTATTGGTTTGCTTGTTTGCTTGCTTGCTTGTTTATTATTAGGATTCTATGCCACACATTTTGCCAAGCTGACCCTAGGCAGCTTACAGTCAAACAATTATAGTACCATTTAAACATTAAAATGCTAAAACAATAAATAATTACCAGTTATAAATTTGGATAAAATTTGATTAACCATAATGGAAAGGAAGGGAACAAAGTGCGTGTGGGGAGGAGGTGGGGGTCTGACTAATCCATTAGCCATCTCCAGGACAATTCCACTATCAATTCCATCCAGATATCAGGGTTTGACACTAGAAATCCTTGATCTAATAAAATATTCATTTGTAAAATCTTGTTTTATTAAACTTTAATTAAGTCTGAAATATTTACTTTTTACAGTGTACAAAGGGCCCAGGGGTGAAATCCAGCAGGTTCTGACAGGTTCTGGAGAACCGGTGGCAGAAATTTTGAGCAGTTTGAAGAACCGGCAAATACCACCTCTGGCTGGCCCCAGAGTGGGCTGGGAATGGAGATTTTGCAATATCCTTCCCCCAGGAGTGGGGAGGGAATGGGGATTTGCAATATCCTTCCCCTGCAATGCCCACCAAGCCACGCCCACCAAGTCACACCACACCCACCAAGCCATGCCCACAGAACCAGTAGTAAAAAAATTAGGATTTTGCCACTGAAAGGGGCCCATCATTTCTGCCATCATTCTACCAACCATAGAAAATTCTGATCACTTTAGAAAAAGAAATGCTTCAAAACAATTATCTCTAAAAACAAGACCTGCATTATAATGTATTTTCAAGCATAAACTGGGCTGAGTGGGTTCTGTGGAAGATTAAGGAGGGAAGACCACAGACACGGTCTCTGACATTCACTCAGAAATCCATTTTTTCCTTGATGTGTTCTTCTCTTCTCATTGGCTATAACATCATCACAATTTGTCATCAGCAACATTGGCAAGGGCTCTGGACAGATTTATTTATTTATTATTAAATTTATATACCGCCCTTCTCCCAAGGGACTCAGGGCGGTGTACAGCCAGAATAAAAAACACAAATATAAACATTAAAAACAATCTAAAATACAATATAAATAAATTTGGCCCTAAGGTTAAAATTACAGACAAATTAAAAAACAGATGGCAGGTGGCTGTCTTTCTCTCACCATAGACCTATAAAATTAAACTCTCTGCCTACCCCAAAGTCAGCCCAACCTATGTAACTTGCTTACCAGCACAAGAAAAATAATAGTGAGTTCTCCTCCCATCTTAATTGTCCAAACTGCAGATCATATTTGTTTGTATGCATGCAGGTGTCCCGAGCTATACAGGACAAAGTGCCTTTATAAGTGTGTAGGAATTAATAAAGAAATTAAGATAGCATTGTTCAGCTGTAAAGCACTGAGCTGTATCTCAAATGTCTTTGGTGTGAGACTTCTAGAGTAAACACAACACAAGAGTCATATTTGCAAATCCAGGCAGGCAAGAGGAAGTGCTTAATAGCTTCAGCAAAGCATTCACCTTGGAAAAAATCCAGGCCACCAACCCCTGTACTAGAGGTATGTCACTCATGCTATTTTTATACTGCTTTTTCCCCTCAAGGCCTGATAAATATTGATGCATTGTGAACTTTTTTCTAGATATGGATCATTGGCTACAAATTGGTATAAATGCAAACAGTACAGAAAAAAATGACGACAAAAAAAAGATAACAAATGCAAGTGCTGCTGGCCCAAGTTTAAGAGATTAAAAGCATAAACAGTTCCACATGCAAAATGTAATGAATTTCTGGGTAGAATTTCTAAATTCTAGAATTTCTAAAGGAATATCCTGAAATTGTCAGTCAAGCATAGAAATATCTGATGCCATTTGCAACCATGTGCTGTTGTAAGAATCTTCTTGTTAGGTGCAGCAACAAAACGAGTAGAGAGATAAGCCAAATATAGAAAGTGATCTCTGCTTACAAGTAATATCAGTAGTTCTAAATACTGAACTTTTATCCAAGGAAAAACAATCACATCATAGTTATTGATTGTTTGGCTAAAACATGAACCTCTCAAAAACTGTGAAATTCAAGTACTATTTTGTGTATACTGGAAATTTTAGTTTTACATTTACAATAAACAATTACTTTTCATTTTATTACCAGTTTTCTATCATGAGTGCATTGCTCCTGAAGCGGGGATTTTTTTTCTAGCTAACAGATTCCATGGCCTGAAAAAACTTGAAGGCTGTTGTACTTGACAATAGTATTAAATTAAGATTTCTTCCATTATTTAAATTGTATGCCAGATAGTTCTGCACATGACTACTGTGAAGTTTCCGAAAGATGCCCTCATTATTTCATGAGTCATGAGCCAAACTTCAAAAGAAATACAGTCATTTATT
>JANHZT010002359.1:135173-146294 GCA_032468215.1 Stegonotus admiraltiensis
CCTAA
Organism: Stegonotus admiraltiensis; assembly: GCA_032468215.1. Lineage (NCBI taxonomy): Eukaryota > Metazoa > Chordata > Lepidosauria > Squamata > Colubridae > Stegonotus > Stegonotus admiraltiensis. The sequence continues at coordinate 135,179 of JANHZT010002359.1, forward strand.
CATAGCCATCGATTTTAATTGGGGTTTTATTAGTATTGGGGATGTTTTAAATTGCTGGGCCAAATTGTTTAACAGTTTTTATCTTGGTTTTAACTTTTGTACTCTGTTGTTTTATCATGGCTGTTCACCGCCCTGAGTCCCTGATGAGAGAAGGGCGGTATAGAAATAAAATTATCATTATTATTATTATTATTATTATTATTATTATTATTATTATTAGGCGCAAAATCAGTCATTACAACTGAGCCTAATAAATTTGTGCAATCATTTGAGCTGAGTGCTATATAAACATTTCAAGTGACTATTTCAGGAAGAAATAAAAATTAAAAGGGCTTTATATATTTGCTATGAACCTGCCTGAATCGCAATTCTTTCAGCACAATTCTTCTACATTTCTCGATGCAAAAATGAAAATTAATTGCATATGTTAAAAAGTAATTAGAATATTAAGTAATGTAATTAGTGAATCAATGTATAAATCAATTATAAATACATTAATTAGAAAATTCATTGCATATATTAGATATTAATTCACATAAACTAAAATTACTGCAATTTATATTTATAACCCTTCCCCTCTGAGCAATTACAAACAAAAAACAATTATCTGCCTCTATTATTATACTGTATTTCCTCTTTTCAAATATATAGTATATTTATTTGGAAACATTGTTTCTTTTGTCCTTTCCCTCCAATACTGTATGATAATGTAAATATAAAACAAATTTTGCATATAGAAAAAGATTATGTATTTATTAGATTTCTATCCTGCCTTTATTATTTTATTAACTTGAGGCGATGAATATGCCTAATATACCTTCCTCCTCCTATTTTCCTTACAACAACAACTTTGTGAGGTGGGTTGGGCTGAGAGTGATTGGCTCAAAGTCACCCAGCCAGCATTTATGCCTAAGGCTGGACTGGAACCTACAGTCTACCAGCTTCTAGCCTGGCGCTTTAACCTTTAGACAAAGATGGTGTATTTAAAAAGGTTTTGCTCAAAAATATTGGTAAAAGATTAATCAAAGTTTTAATTACAGGCTCAGGAAATAACTGACCCACAAAAGTTGCTCTGCTATCAAAATATGAAAATTATGTATTTCATAATGCTATAATATCAATTCCTAAGTAATTATGAAAGAATACCTATTTCTGGACAACCACTGTAATAGTCTAGCATTATCCTCATGGTTGGCACAATTCGATTCACATACTTTTGCATACGTGTGTTTGTGTGCCTTCAGGTCAATGGTCATTCCTTGAACTTTCACCTGAATAAATCTCTGCAACTTTCTTGACAGGATTTCAGTTTGGTGTAATGTGAAGACAGATAACCTGGAAAGCAGGAGTGAATGAGCCCTAGTCCCAACTCAAACATAAAAGCTAGCTGGGAGACTTTGGGCCAGTCATTCTCTCCCTCTTAGCCCAATCCCCTCATAGGGTTGGTTGTTGTGGGGATACTAGGAGGAAGGAGTATTAGTTATGTTTGACATTTTACAGTGTATAAAAAGTTATTAATAAAAAGGAGGGATACAAAAATCTAATAATAATCTCAGAAATGAATTGCCCTTGCCTGCTTTCTAGCACTGAGAGAATGACTATCTCCAGGTCACTCAGCTGGCTTCATGCCTAAGGCAAAATACAACCTCACAACCACATAGTTTCTAGCCTGATGCCTTGACTGGCTTTCATTTAGCATAGTATAAATATCACACTGCCTGTGTTATTCTGAATATAATAATTGATTTTCGACACCACGTATATAGTATTTAGCATAATAATGCTAGAATATTTCTCAAAATATTTGGTGTAGAGTATTTTTGTATTATGATTGTTTTGTTCAAAATAGCACAGGCAGAGAGATGTTTCCAAAGTAAATAATGCCATAAGAAAAGCAAAGAAAAAAATTAAAAAATGTCAAAGTGCAAATGTTACTGGGATTTAAATGCATTACATATTATGTTATTTTTGCTATTTTTTATTTTGCAGTATAATTAACAAAATGGTAACGATGTTATTAGACTATAACAGTCTATCCTTAACTACAAAAACCCACTGAGTCACTTTGGGTCAGTTACTTACCAGTAATTACTAGTCTACCTCATAGGTTGTTTGGGGGAAAAGGGAGAAGAGAATACCGTACATCCATTGCCTTGAGTTTCTGAGTGAAAGGTGGGGTATGCATCTAATAAATAATAATGTACTATGTCAGTGAAAAGGAACGGCAAAAATAAGGATAAAAAGATGCCCCATGTAAAAATTCAATATTAATCCTTGCTGTATTCTTACAGTGGTACCTCAGTACTCATTGTTAATTGGTTCCGGGAGGTGCAATGAGTTCCAAAAACACTGAGTACCAAACAATTTTTTCCCATAAGGAATAATGTAGTGAGTCACAAGGCAGCCAACACCAAATTCTAGCTTGTGCGTGGTGTACCAAACAAACAATGAATACCAGGACAAAGATTTTTGTCTCAAAATTCATTGAATACCAAATTTGATGCGTTTCAAAGCAGCTGAGTATCAAGGTACCACTGTATATGTAAAATGTATGAAAAAACTGTCTCATCTAGCTGCATCGGAAAATATTGCCAATAGTTTCTTAGGAAAGACAGTTTTAAACCATGTATCTTAAAGTGTTAAGATTTTGAGATGTCTGAATGGTTCTAGACAGACTGACTGGCTTAAGGGGGGGAAAGTCAAATAATTTCTAAAAAAAAAGTTGAATCATCACTAGATGAATTGTATGGAGCAAATAATTTGATTTAATAATAATGGTCAAATTCCCACATATGTATTGTTGCCTTCACAAATTGCTGTCAGGTTTGCATTTTATTCTAAACCAAACTTTGCACAAAGTTTTCCAATACTTGGGAATTTAATTCCTGAATAGCAATTAAAGATTCTTTGCTCAAAAACCAGAATATTTTCAGTTTATATTTGTGTTGCATATATGTAAACATACACACACATAGAACACACACAGTATCTCTATACAAAAACTAGAAAAAAGTGTACTCTCCATTGTGGTCATATAGAAAGGTTCCTTTTCTGATAACAAATTACATGGAGAATTAGAGATGAATGTAAAAAACTAAACTTTCAGTATCCTACTCTCAATTATCAACATGTCATTCCAGGAAAAAAAATAGTATTTTAACTGTACTGTTAGGTAGTTTAATTTTTTTATCCCAGGACTTCCTTTTTTATCTAATTTGTTTTTCTAAAAATGTTTATCTAATGGTTTTCCAAACAATTAAAACAATATAAATTTTAAATTAAAGACAGAAGAAATAGAGAAAAAATTAAAAAAGAGGAAAAGAAATGAAGATAAGAAGGGGAAAAAAGACGACCTAATAAGAAAATAATAAATGGCTTTCAAAGTTTCTTTCTTTCAATAATCTTCTTTTGTACCAATCAAATCTCTTAAATCATCAGTTCATTTTTTCTTTTTACAGTAAAAAGTCAATAAGGAGTTTCAAGTCACTAATGGAGTAATTGGTTTTTCTCAAAGCAAAAAGTTAGTTGTGCCATTTCTGCTAATTCCATCATCTTCACCAACCATTACTCCATTGAGGGTGTTTCAGAATCTTTCCATTTTTGTCCATATTGTTGCGCTGCAGCAGCAATCATATATATTGGTTTCTCTTAACCTGCTGTTTCTTTCCTATAAAATACTTCTTGTGCTGTGACCCATAAAAGCATTTTCAAGTTCAGTTTGGAATATATTCATTCCATATTCTCAATATGGCACTTCTGATACAGTAAATTTTTAAAATCTACTTTATAGTTTAATAAAGGGCCATGCCTTCCAAACCTCAGATCATCCTAATTCATACATTCTTTTATTTCTCAGTAGCACCCACTCTTTCATCCAAAGAAAACAACTGGCCACAAAGTAGTTTTCAGGCAATCTCAATCTCCCAGAGGGAGGGAGCACCCAGATTTGAACCAGGACCTCATAATCAAAGTAAATAAAAATCCATAGGAAAATATACAGAGTTCATTTTGCAATACCAGGACTGCAAACTAAAGTCTTGGCCATGACCAGGTTTACCTGCCTTTGACACTGTATGGTAATATCAAAATGATTATAATCTTTAGATATACCTTTTCTTATTTAAATACAGAATGAGTAGTAAAAAGTATTTAAGTAGCCATTCCAATGAATTGTTTTTCCCTTAGTGCTATTTATAATATTAAAAGATATTAATCATGAATCACAAAAATTAAATTTGGAGATTTAATCATATGTATTAAAGTAATAGTTGCCAGATTTATTCTGCCAAGCTGGACTGGAAAATGACAAATGGGCAGTCAAGGACAAAGAAAAAGACTTCAAATAAACGAAATATCATAGAAAAGCTCTGCTTCTACAGTCTAAAATAGTTTCCTTTGTTTATGACAGTTGTACAGCTACACAACTCAAAACAAAAGAAACACATACCATTAAAATAAAATGCTACAGAACAATAACATGGTGATTGAAACAAAAAGCTTGTTGTATCCCACCAAATGGGAAATCTGCTCCTCTTGTCCCAAGAGCTGGGGGAAAAGCCAGATCTTAACTTTTCTAAAGCTTGCAGTGCTGAGGCCAGCAATGTACCAGGAGGAGAAAGACAAATCCAAAGGCTAGGGGCCACTGCTGAGAAGGCATGCTTCTGAGGTCCCACAAGATGGCATTGTTTCATCTTGGGCCCTTTCTGTTGGAACATGTGGGATAGGCAGATACCATTGGAAAAATGCAGTCCCATAAACAATTCACTCCAATGCCATGCAGTGGTTTATAGGTGACAACTAGCACTTTGAATTGCAACTACAAATCTATATAGAACCAATGCATCTTGTGGTGTCACATGAGTATAATGAGGAATGCCTTTAACTATCTGCATAGCTATATTCCAAATAGTCTTCATAGGGCAGCCTCAGGTAGAACAGGTTGCAGTAATTCACTCAGGAATGACTAAGGATGAATGACTGGGAGCAGTCCAGGAAAAAGTACAAATGGCGTATAAGACAGAGTTATATAAAAGTCCCTGTGCTCACAGATATCACCCACTCTTTGGACAGGAGCTATGAGTCTAGGAGGACTACAAAATTGCATGCTGAATCCAAGCAGGGTACTACAACTCCACTCAAAGTTGAAATATCTCCAGCCCAGGTCCTATGGGGCCCCAGTCACTGTCCTGGTAGGTTGAGCTGTTCTTCCATATCAACAAGGGATAGGACCTTGATGTAGATTTTTTTTAAAAAGTGGGGGACAGCCCTGTGGCACTCTTCAAAGCAGGAATCTAGGACATGACTCTGCCCTCAAACTGACTGGAACCTTCAGACTTTGAGGAAGAACCACAGGAACATAGTGCTCTCTATACCCAAACTCTAAACTTGACCAGGACACCATGAATAGTATGAAAAGCTGTAAAGTCATCAAGGGCCAGGATGAATACACTACCCACATCCTAGATCTGCCACAAATCAAGGATGACCAAGTTTTTTCAGTACTGTACCAGGTTCTGAAACCTGATTACCACCTTCAGAGCTGTACTCTGATCACATTCTCCATTTTTTCTAAGAAAAGCCTGGAGACAGGATGAAAATTGTCCAAATCACAGGGATCCAGCAGTGGGTTTTTTGAGGTGGAGACTCTTATCTCTTTCAGAGTTGGAAATCTTCTCTCAAGGAACCATTCATCATTGCAAGGATCTACCCACGAGGCCTTAACCAAGCAGGAGCAGGGGTTGAAAATACAGTTTAATTTTAGTAACCGATCTAGTATCTGTCTATGATTCTATGAAAACCATGTTTATCCACGGAGTTAACATATACACTATACTGAACTGCTTTATTCTTCCCTCAATTCAGAACACAACATTCAGCAGCAAATGTGTTAAAATGTCTTTTCCTAAAATAAAAGAAGACATTTTATTAAAACAAATAGAAGTTTTATTTGTTTACAATGCAGTGTAAAAACTATGTTGGATCTTAAATCAGTAGATATCTCCATGTTTAATTTTACTTTTTAAAGATAAATACAGACAGAATACACATTTTAAAAATGGTAATGATCACTTCCCACAAATCCAGGTACAATGCAGTTGTGTCAGAAAGACAGACTGGAATTACAATTATATTATTGTTACATTAGATGTCATTTTTGCCATTTCTTCAGGGGAGTGGCTTTTTATAACTTCTTTGATAAACTGTTCGAGTGCAGTAAAGTAGCCTTGGCACTGCCAAGTATCATTATGAGTTCCATCTGGAAATATTGCCAATCTTTTAGTCCGAGCAGGGGAAAGTTCGTAAAGTTGCTTCATCATAACTGGAGGAATCAATTGGTCAGCAAGTCCAGAAATGAACAGTGAAGGCATCCTGCACTGAGATATTTTTCTATAAGACAGGAACTTGTTCTTATAGCACCATAAAGGAAGGTACCTCATAGGGAAAAAAGAAAACAGAGTGCTGGCCATATGTGGGATACTAAGGAATGTATTCTCCACCAAGATGGCAGAAATCCTATGAGAATTTTCAGAGGCCAGGTGAATAGCAACTGCTCCCCCCAATGAACGGCCAAAAAGAAAAATTTTTGTTTTGTCAAGATCTGATCTAGTCATCACATAGTCTAGAACAGCCTCAGAATCTAAATAGATGCCATCCTCACTTGCTTCTCCTTCACTCTTCCCATAGCCTCTATAGTCAACCAATAATAAATTTACTTTCAGGTTTACCAGCATCAACAAAGCATTTGGTAGTCGATGCCCAATGTTGCCTGCATTCCCATGAAAATAAATGATAGTAGGAGAATATGAGGAATTATCACCTGTGAATCTGAGAAGAATTAGGTTGAGCAACACACCATCTTTGGTTTTGATAAAGATATTCTCATGTGGGATGCCAGTAGGCATGGGAACATAGAGTCGTGATGAAGAGGGTTGCTCAGGGAAATAAAGCAACACATCCTGGAATTTATATAATATACCTGTGATAGATACAAATATTAACAGAGGTAAAATTAGGCCACCATACAAATGAAAAGTCACTATCAAAGGTAAGAGAGAAATACGGCAGACACCCCAGGACCATGACACCAAAGCAAGCAGCCACTTTTCAATGGAAGTCCAAAGCATCCATGATTTTTCCATTATAGTAGCCAATGAATCTCTAGTCCACATGAATCCTGAAAGAAGAAAATACACTTAAGCTTAAAACAACATGAACAAAAAAAGTAAAGCAAAACAAATGGTAAGCATAATATATCAGAAAAATTAGATTGCTCTGACAACTGAGCAATGTTTTTGAAAAATAAAACAAAATAAGTGTCTCATCTAAGGCACTTGAAAAGTATATTAATTAATTTAACAAATTAATAAGAAAATTAAACTAATTTAAAAATTCATAAATAAAAGACAGAGAAAATAGAGGTAAGGAATGTTGAGAGCTTCAAGCCCTTTCTCTCCTTTGGTTTGACTGATGCCTTCTAAATTAAGGCAAATTAAATTTGTTCTCTTCCCTCATTCACTCCAAGAGAAACCCAATTTAATTAGATTTAATCAAAATTCCATCATTCAAATCCATGTACAGATATACCAGCTTGCAGCAGCAATTAAAACTCATTAGTTGGCAACTCAGAGACATTACTTAATGTATAAGGGCAATGTTCAATATTGGTTTTGCCCTAGTATGAAACAAGAAAGGAAACTTCATTGCCTGCCATACAATCTCAACAAGTGATGGCCTTTCTTTGGCTATGCCTTAATTGAAAATATATCTACAATTGAGACAGCTGATTTTTACCAACTTCCCTCCTATTCTTCCTTTAGCACCACATTACACTCTGTTCTAAGGATTGAAAGGATGGATTACAAAAGAGAATCTTACTACGAAAATATGCTGTCTAAAAATTTTCAAAGAAATTGCGAGCTGGAACACAAAATATATTAAGTGGAGAAGACAGGGCAGTGTATTGCTTTGGATCTGAAGTGTTTTCCTAAAGACATGAGTAGCCCTGACTCCTTTAATGAGACACAGACAGGTGCAATGTTTGTACTTCTACATACAAAGTACCATCTCTATGCCACAAATCATTATTTCAATGTACATAGAAGGGGGTAAAATAGGTATCTCAGACGTTTCTAATTTATTACTTGAAGGTAGAAGAAAGGATCAACTTTGGCCTTAGATGTGAGATACAAGATGCAGAATGGCTGAGATCACAAAGTGCTGTAGGACAAAGGAATGCAAGTGAAGAATCAGGATAACATCACAGCTCATACTTGACATGTTTAGGTAGCAGCTGACTCCTCACTTTTATGCAACACCATTCTAGTTTATAACTTAGGTTTAGGTAATTCTGCCATTCAAGACTAAGTGTTTTTTCAGCCTTCTGTATCTTGTGATCACCTCTCTTCCTGCTAATTCAATAGAGACCAGGGCTGGGACAAGGACATACAAGTGAGTCCCCTTTAGATCCTCCCATTTATACTGAAACTGTGGCACAGCATATAGAATGTAAGACACATACTCTAGACTACTAAACATATAAATGTAGAAACAAATAGGTTATGGAAGATCAACCCTGCTTGCTTTGTAGAGCAGATTTCCAGGCCAGAATTTTGATATTTACAAAAATTCTATAGGCAAAAAACCCTTGTTCAAACTTGGGGTGACAGAAGTTGTATTATCTTTCTAAAATATGTAAGATAACTAAGACTATTTTCTACTTTCACAAAGCCATGTGTTCTTCCAAAAGTAATGGTTCCTTGAATGAAAACATCTTCATTGATGCTCGGTAGAATGCTTATGTTACAATCTTACCTGCTATATTTCAGAGGTAAAATTTCTAACTTTGAGTCATAACCAAACGCAGATGAGAAAATGACAAATTTTGATGACACAAGCTTTCATATTAAGCTTAAGTATTCATCTTTTCATCCTTTTCCTTAACATTCCATTTGTGTTGCATCATTTTAAACTATAGGCCTGAGGGTATTTACTGACTTCAATTAACATCTAAGCTGTTTTAGCAGCCTTCTAGGTTGAACAGCAGCACATTAACATTTTTAAATAGATTAGTAAAGTTCTTCAGTTTAATAAGTGCTGAACCTGTAGAATTGATTCAAAGAAATTTTAAATAACCATTATCATCCAGTAATATCTATACTAGCATAATAATTATTATGCATAAAGTTTTATGGCCATATCTATTTACTCTAATTTTGATAAAAGCTGCTGAAAAAACAAAACCTTCCAAGGCTACCAATAAAGTCTACAACCAGATAATGGTTTGATCCAAAATAGGATGAGCAGAACTATAGCTATGCAGCAGTTTCCTGTTTCATCCAGCCCACTTGCAGTTTCAGGTTTACATTGTAAACTACCCAGAATCACTTAGCTCATGGGTGTCAAACTCACTGCATCACGTGACATTTTTCCCATTGGCAGAGCTGGGGTGGGGGTGGCCTGCACATGATGCATCTGGCCTGCGGGCCACCAGTTTGACACCCTTGATTTAGGATGATATAGAAATGTGATGAATGAATGAACTGTTTGAGAATCAGATGGCCATTCTAGCTGCAGTATCCTTATATCCCTCAAACCTGGTGCTTACAGTTGAGGGACCATCAAGAATAGAATTGTAATAGATTGCAGCTGGATCAGAGGACCAAGAATTGCACTGAGGTGCTTTCTTTTTGAATCATACAAACTTTAGCCAATGTCATACAGAAAAAATATTTTAGATACACAAATTGCTTTAGTCTAATGACATACTAAAAATGACTTGAGGAAAATATCACAAACATCTCATCATTCAGGAATCTAGAAATATATCAGCACCCATGAATTTGAAATATCTTTCTTCAGCTCCTACAGGGGTGGTACTTAAAAGCATAATGATGGTTTTGTGCAAAGGATAATTAAACTGCCTCTCAGAAGTACTACCTTCTCATTTGGTATTCTTAGATTTATTTTTTTTCAGATTTCTAACAAATGGTAATCAGGATTGCCAAGAAAAAAAACATGTACATGATAACTTTGCACATTAAAAGTAATAGTATTTCAGTCTTATTTCAAACTATTATAAATGACTACCATGGTTGCAGTTATAGAATTTTAAATCCTGATTTCATTAAGACTACTTTATCTATTTATCATCCATCTATGCCCTAATCTTGGAATTGAACAACTGCAACAGTAATATTAATTTTACAGTATTATTTTAGTTCTGGTTTTTCTTCACTCTTTTAAAAAAAATAATCATAGCTGTTGATTCTTGTCATTATTCCAGCCCTGCAAAATATATGTTTAAGTGTTGCTTATCCTATATTTGTTCCTTGGTAATTATAAGTGACAAAGAGATGAAAGATTACCAGTAATGAGTGACAAAGAATCTAGATTTTTAAACAAACTATTCTGCAGAGTTCATTATTTTTTCAGCTGTTAAGCCTGATGTGTTTAACTTGCAGCATCATGAGAATCATTTAACTGTTCTCTGAAAATTAAACTCAAAAGAAAATAGACTCAAAAACATAGATGGGAATAAGATACCCTTCCTACTTTCTCACATGTTCTCAATTTCTAGAATATTTAATTTTAAGTTCAGCTTTGTGCTAAATAAACAAGTCAGATTCACAAACCATATTGGAAATTGATTTATTTCAAGCTGACCACCTTGTTTTACAGGCAAAAATTGGTTTCTAGATAATACTAACTTTAAATTTATTATATAAAACAATGTTACAAAATTACTTCTACCATAGGGTAGGGTTATAGTACATAGGTCTAAGGTTTCAAATCAAATTTGTTGCAGACTCTCCACACAATGTTAAGCTATTGCTTGAAAACACTGTTTGTGTGCCTTTCAATCTGCTTTACCACAAAATCTTTTAAAATCTGTTCTTAAAGTAATCAAATAAATCAACTATCCTAATTTTTAGCATTATTTTTAATACCAGGGTTTACATTAGTGCAGATTCTTGGAAGAAATATCTACAAATATGTTCTATATAATATAGAAGAAGAATACACTATATTTTATAATAATATTGACTCAGCCTTCCATCCTTTCTAAGGTGGGTAAAATGAGGACCCAGATTGTGGGGGGCAATAAGCTGACTTTGTA
>JANHZT010002359.1:149877-165867 GCA_032468215.1 Stegonotus admiraltiensis
CGGCTGGATTACTGCAATGCCCTCTACATGGGGCTGCCCTTGGGGTGCACCCGGAGGCTCCAGCTGATCCAGAATGCGGCGGCGCGGACTGTTACAGGAGCTTCCTGTTACTCCCGGGTAACACCTCTCCTACGCGAGGTGCACTGGCTGCCGGTGGCCTCTTGGATCCGCTTCAAGGTGCTGGTTCTAACCTATAAAGCCCTACATGGCATGGGCCTGGGTACTTCCAGGACCATCTCCTACTGGCCTCCCACCGCCCTGTGCGGTCACATAGAGCTGCCCTCCTCCGGGTGCCATTGGCCAGACAATGTCGGCTGGTGGCCCCCAGGATGAGGGAGTTCTTGGTGGCCGCACCGACCCTCTGGAATGGGTTGCCCACCGGGCTCCGGACAGCCCCTGACCTCCACACTTTCCGCGCCGATCTAAAGACATGGCTGTTCCAGCAAATTCCCTGATCTGCCACGAGATTTGATCTGTTTTGGGGTTTTATATTGGCTGTTTTTAGGATGTTTTATTGTATATATGTTTTTTATTCTGTGCGCCACCCCGAATCCTTTGGGAGAAGGGCGGCATATAAATTTAATTAATCATCATCATCATCATCATCATCTTGATACAAGATTAAACAGATAGATGACAGGGCACAGCTTCTGCCAAAAGAAGCTGAAAATATAACCATATTGTATATACCATAGATTTAAAATATAATTTAAAACTGGAACAGGAAAATATGTGTTCAGGGTGTCTTCTCTGTGGGTCAGAATGTGTTAATGATTACTTAATCATTTGTCACCCTCCAAGTACAGTTGCTGAAGTTTCTCTGATCTGCAGTTAACAGGATGTGGGAATGACAAGTTTGATGGTTCTGATTTATAAACCAGGAGAGACTGAGTTCTAGGTCTCCCTTGGGCATAAAAGATGATTAGGTGACTTTGAAGCAGTCACTATCAGTTCAGTCCACCTCACAGAGTTGTTGTGGGAAACAGATATATTAGATATGCTTGCTGCCTTGAGTTATAGATAAAAAGGCAAGACAAAAATATAAGTCCTTAGAAGAAAAATCTGGTGTGGCAGTTTGTGTTCGTTTATTCTCCCAGTCTGGGCAGTGCTGAGTCTGGGCAGAATTCTATGTTTCCACCAGATGTGGCAGTCATGGTAGGAGAATGGGAAAGACTGATCCAGTATTCGCCTTTGCAGGTGGCCTAGCATAGAGTGGACTCAGTTGCTCTAGGTTAAACTCCTGGCTATCTCCATCTGCTCTCTCTCTGAGCAACAGAATTCTGTTGGATCAGCACCTTAAGGGCAGCAGGATAATTGGCTCTATTTTTTTTCTTTATTAGATTTTTATCCTGCCTTTATTACTTTTTAGGTAACTCAATAGCAATAACAGACTTATATATTGCATCACAGAGTCAGTATATTGCCCCCAACAATCTGGGTCCTCATTTTACTGACCTCGGAAGGATGGAAGGCGGAGTCAATCTTGAGCCTGTGAGAATTGAACTGCTGAACTGCAGCTGACAGTCAGCAGAAGTAGCCTGCAGTACTGCATTCTAACCACTGTGCCACCACCACTCAAGATGGTGAACAATATGCTACTCCCTCCTCTGATTTTCCCTACAACAACAAACCTGTGAGGTGGGTTGTGTTGAGAGAGAGTGGTCCAAAGTCACCCAGCGGGACTAAAATTCAGTCTCCTGGTTTCTAGGCCAGCACCTTAACCACTACACCAAACTCTCGCTCTAATCCTTTGGGACTAAGGATGCTGAATACAGAAAGCAAAGCAAAGAATATAAGCAGAGCATGCTGCCTGTAGAGGTCCCTTCATCACCTGCTGCCATTGTACCACATTAAACATTAAAACCTGATGATTTACAAAGGACAATGGGAGCTTCACTGAAAAGTCTGGTGAGGTTACATGTAGCTTTATGTCTCAATTAGTACACTTTTCCTTTATAATCAGTGTTTGCTCAGTTTTCCTCACTGTGTTGCCATGTAGTACTACTATATCATCATATAGCAAAAACACCTTCAAAGGTAAATTAAGACTATAAAGTTAGAGTAACTGGATATGAAAAGAAACAATATAATAAAAATAAAATGGGAAGCTTCTTTCCTTACAGAGTATATAACACTGCCGCCTAAAACTCTTTTATTTAGTGTCTCAGGTGGTGTTTGGCTTTGCCTGTGTACTTCATCTGATGATATTCTGATAACCAGTAGAACATGTTTCTAACCACGTATAGATCACCATGGCATAGCTGGAACCAGAGAGTAAAACTAAGTTTATTACTTTGAGCAATGTTCATTATGCAATGTCGAGGTATACAATTAATTCACGGTAAAACAATAAGTAAAAATGTTCAGACTAAAAAGAGCTATGCATTTTTAATTCCTTTGGTTGTTTCTCTTTGTAGAGAAAAAAACATCCAAGATGGCTTCAGTCCTCACTTCACATTCATCTTCCAAGCTAACTGTAGCATCACAAGTCCCATTTGCAGATCTCTGTTCAACATTAGAACGAATTCAGAAGTGCAAATCTCGATCAGATAAAACAAGATATTTCAAGGATTTTCTAGATTCCTGGAGGAAATTTCATGATGCTCTTCATAAAAATGAGAAGGATGTGATAGATTCTTTTTATCCTGCAATGAGGCTCATTCTTCCACAGTTGGAAAGAGAGAGGATGGCTTATGGAATTAAAGAAACAGTGCTTGCTAAGCTGTATATTGAATTGCTAAATTTACCCAAAGATGGAAAAGATGCTTTAAAACTTTTAAATTTTCGAACACCCACTGGCTCACAAGGAAATGTTGGAGACTTTGCTATGATTGCCTACTTTGTTTTAAAATCAAGATGCATCAACAAAGGTCAACTGACCATACAACAAGTAAATGATCTTCTAGATTCTGTTTCTAATAATAATGCTGCCAAAAGGAAGGATCTAGTTAAGAAGAGCCTTCTTCAATTAATAACTCAGAGCTCAGCACTAGAACAGAAGTGGTTGATCAGGATGATCATAAAGGATTTGAAACTTGGTGTCAGCCAACAAACCTTATTTTCTATTTTCCATCCTGATGCTGCAGAATTGCACAATGTCACAACAGATTTGGAAAAGGTTTGTAGGCAGCTGCATAATCCTTCGGTATCACTCTGCGATGCTTCTATTACATTATTTTCTGCCTTTAAACCAATGCTTGCTTCTATTGCCAGTGTGCGCCAAATTGAGAAACAAATGAATAATCAGACTTTTTACATAGAAACCAAATTAGATGGTGAACGAATGCAGATGCACAAAGATGGAGATGTTTACAAATACTTTTCCAGAAATGGATATGATTATACTCAGCAGTTTGGTGCTTCTCCCCTCGAAGGTTCATTGACTCCTTTCATTCATCAGGCCTTTAAAAATATTCAAAACTGCATTCTGGATGGTGAAATGATGGCCTATAATCCTACCACCCAGACTTTTATGCAGAAAGGAAGCAAGTTTGACATCAAAAGGATGGTGGATGATTCTGAATTACAAACATGCTTCTGTGTATTTGATGTTCTTATGGTCAGTGACCAAAAGTTGGGTCATGAGATGCTGAGCAAAAGATACAATATATTAAATACAATTTTTACACCAATGCCTGGTCGAGTACAGATTGTTTCTAGAATTCAGGCAAACACACAGAAAGACGTAGTAGATGCCCTAAATGAAGCCATTGATAACAGAGAAGAAGGAATTGTAATAAAAGACCCCATATCAATTTACAAGCCAGATAAGCGTGGGGAAGGATGGCTGAAGATCAAGCCAGAATATGTCAGTGGGTTGATGGATGAACTGGACCTTTTAATTATTGGAGGCTACTGGGGTAAAGGTCATCGTGGTGGCATAATATCTCATTTTTTATGTGCGGTTGCTGAGACTCCTTTGCCTGGTGAAAAACCATCTAAATTCCATTCCATTTGTCGTGTTGGTTCTGGTTGCACTATGAAAGAACTGTGTGATCTTGGCTTGAAATTAGCCACATATTGGAAAAAATATGATAGGAAGGTTCCACCTTGTAATATCTTATGTGGTGTTGAGAAGCCTCAAGTCTATATTGATCCTTGTAATTCAGTGATTGTTCAGATTAAAGCTGCTGAGATTGTGAGTAGTGATATGTATAAAACAGAATGCACATTACGTTTTCCACGCATTGAAAGAATAAGGGAAGATAAAGAATGGTATGAATGTATGACTCTTGACCTTCTAGAACAACTCAGAAGTAAAGCTGCTGGGAAGCTTGCAACAAAGCACCTTGATGTAGTTGAGGATGAACCACAAGAAAAGAAGCGTAAAACTCTGGCAAAAATTAAAAAAACAATTGGTTTAATGGATCAATTTAAAGCACCCGATCTTTCTAAAATAAACAAAGTTTCTAATATTTTTGAAGATGTTGAGTTTTGTATTATGACTGGGACACAAAATTACTCAAAGTATGCTCTGGAAAGCAAAATAGCAGAATATGGTGGCAGCATAGTTCAAAATCCTGGGCCTGATACTTACTGTGTTGTGGCAGGTACTGAGAATGTTAGAGTGAAAAATATTATTTCTTCCAACAATTATGATGTTGTGAGAGCCGAATGGCTTTTACAGTGTTTCCAAGCTGGAAAGTTTGTTCCTTGGCAGCCTGCTTTTATGATTCACATGTCTCCTGAAACAAAGCAACATTTTGCTTGTGAATATGATACTTATGGTGATAGTTTCACAGCTGATACTGATCCATTAGAGTTGAAGGCAGTGTTCTCAAGAATTAATACCTCTGAAGAGATTTCTCAGGATGTGATTGCTGACATAGAAGCCCGTTATTCTTGGGAAAGTTCCCTAAGTATGTTCAGGCAACAAACCATTTACCTAAGCCTTTTTGATGAAATGAGCAATTCAAGGGACAGAATAAATCAAACCAGATGTTTAACCGTAGAGTTGATACTTCGCTTTCATGGAGCAAAAGTAGTGTCACAGCTTGAGGAAGGTGTATCCCATGTAATCAGTGGAGATCATTCTGATTTGAAGAAAATAAAAGCCATCAGAAGGACATTTAAGAAAAAGTTTAAAATTGTGTCTGAGCAATGGGTAAAGGATTCTGTAAAAGTTGGAGAATTACAAAATGAAAACTTGTACATAATGTAAGATTTTAATTTGTAAGAAAAGTCTTGTTAGGATTGTGCAAAGCGTTTGAAGAAGGTGATTTGCAGTAACAGGAGTGGGAGTGAAGTACATCTCTTTCAAAATAGCCATTCTTTCTGCAAGATGATGTGGCTGCTTCCAAAGTTGTTTTCAGAGCACACTCTAACCTGGCAGAATGCGCTTTTTGAATATGTTGCACAATTCTATTCTTTTAATATTCTAACTCTTTTGAAGTTATGTGAATGAAAGAAAAGGATGCTCAGGAAAACGGTGATGATTATGTCTCAATTTTTGTGTTTTTATCTGTTTTACCTAGCTTTTAATATATTTATAGGAAAACCTGTATTACTCAGTTATATCTATTAAAATATACAGATCCTAAATAAATTTTATTATTTGCAGCCAATAGGGCTATATATTGAAATTTCCAGTACTGAATGTGGTTTGAGATGTGGTTTAATTGTTTTTAAAAGTGCCATTTATCTAAATCCGTGTTTCATTCATCTTTAATGTATTGTTGTAATGATGAATTTTTAAATGAATGGATATGTATCCTCAGAATTCAAAACATCTATAATCTTAAATGCATCATAGGAGCTTTCCCCAGCAAAGAGGCTTTTAGTTAACAAACATAATTAAAGTTTTAGCAAAAGAGAATCCAGGGATCTATTTTCTGAAACTTGAAAGGGCTGCTTTTCAATAGAATGGCAAGAATAGTTTGTTTTGCACATGTTTTCTTTTTCCGTCATTCTGTAATAAATATTTAATATAATTAAATAATATATATATTTTATGATTCTGTTTTGAAATAAGTAATTAATTGAGAATATTTAATTTTATGTATATATTCAATATTATGTTGATGACTGTGCAGTACAATTTCTAGTAATAATGTGTTTTATTAAAAGTTATTACTAGCATTAAACATGCTTGGGATAAACAGATGTCCATCATCTGACAAAAATTTTAAAAATAAAAAATAATTAAAATTTTAATTAACTAGTTTATTTTTAATTAATTAAAAAGAAAAGGCTTTTCCAAAGAAGACAGAAGGCTGCAGGGCTGGGGTAGATCTGGCATCCCTGGAGATTCTCCATTCTCCGTGCAAAAAGGCTTTTCCAAAGAGCACAGAAACATGTATAAGAACACAACATATAAAGAAAATGGTTTCACCAGCATCTGAGAAAACGGCCACTTTTTTGCCACCTGGCCTTGAGCTCTGCTGATCTTCAAAAGGCAAGAAGGCCCGAATAGTGGGGGAGTATAAGATACTTCAGAGGGTGCAGGGAGGCCTTGGATGGCTGGAAGCAGGTGGTCTTGTTCCTGCACTAAACCCCCGTAGTCTTCCCCGTCTCTGAGGTACCTCAATCACACTTAATAGCCTATGCAGTCAATTAACAAATGCATTGGGGGAGGAAGGATTGGGCTCCTTCATTCAATATGATTCAGTTAATGTTATGACCATAATGGGCAGATGCTATCACAGTCATAACTTGAGGACTACTGGTAGTTGTGTTTCTCAAGAGGTGGTGAATGTGGGCAATGTATGTGTAAGTGCAAGAGGCGGTAGAACATGGTAGTTTTGATGGTTGTAGAAAATGAGTTAATAGGAATTATTGAAGGGAGTAAAGGAACAAATTTCAGTGCTAAGGATAAACCTGACACTGTTTTTAAAAAAGACATAGTAAGAAAGAGAAAAGCCTGTATTATAAAACCTAGAAGGGGGGTGGGCAACAAAAAAACCCAAACTCCTAAAAATGGGGAAATTAAACACTACCAAACAAAAACAAAAACTTGTTACTCCCAAATTATACCTAGTTCTATATAATCTAAATAGTGTAATGCATGTGTGCATTGGAAGTTATTACAGGTGGTTGTACTAAAGCTGCCAAGAGTGGTTAATAAATAGTTAAAATACCCTACCTGCTAAAGAGAAAAAAAGAACCAGTTTGTCAGATCTGCCATCTTCAGCTTAGAGCTTTGCTGGCATCCTTCCATAAATTGTTAGAGGGCTGGGATGGAAGAGGAAATAGGCAATTAGCATGTAAAGGGTAGAAATGAGCTAAAGAGGAGGGGGTAACAGGTTGACAGAAGTCAGAGGTGTCAGAACCAGCCTGTCCCAGTCGTCAAGGCTGAAAAGCCTGAGAAAGGAATGTGAACTGCACCAAACAGTTCCAAACATCTGAGCCGTTCCCAAAACACGTATGCAGCACATCATTGGATGAAGACAAACCAGACGAGGGGAGGGCCGGGGACAAAGGGGAGTACTGTAACACTTTGTGTGGGAACTTTAGTTCTAGCCTGCTTTTGTTGCAACCACTAATCCTTAGTAAAAGAACCTATTGTTTCAACTAAATGGAGTCAAGGGTCTGTCTTTCCTAGAGACCTAGCTGTGGAAGGTCTGACACAGTTGGACACCCAGGGTATTTTAGTTTGGCACCTGGCTGAGAAAAGAAGTAAAGGTGCCAAATGGTCAAGAGGCTGTGAGTGTCTGAAGGTTTCATATCACTTGACACTGTGCATAGAGGCAATTGTGGAGTTAACCATGCCCCCTATTTTGCCACAGTCTGCTACAGTTGCCAATAAATGTGAGTTTGATGACTTAGAAAAAAAAATTCTGTGCATACTAAAACATCAGTTTGATATCTTTGGAAGTATTTGTAATAGAGAATTGTGATGGTATGCAAGATGAAGCTCATGTTAACCCCAAAAGCCAGTCTCTTTAATCTTTAATCAAAGCAGGGGTGAAATGCTACTGGTTCGGGCCAGTTTACCCGAACTGGTAGTAAAAAATGCTACTGGTTCGCTGAACTGGTAGTAAAAAAAATGTAAAAAAAAGGTTCTGACGACCAGCTGAGTGATGGGCAATTGTTGGAACTTTTTTTTTTTTTAACTTTTTAAGCATTTTTATACTACTGGTTTGGGTGAATAAGTAGTAAAAAAATGCTTTAATTTTTTTTAAAAAGTCTCTGACGATTGCGTGGTACACTGTGATCGTCTGAGCCTTTTTTTTAACTTTTTTAAAGCACTTTTTACTACCTATTCACCTGAACTGGTAGTAAAAAATGCTTTAAAAAAGTTTTTTAAAAAGTTCCCAAGATCACGCGCCACAGCTGATCCCCCCCCCCCGCTGTTCTACTTATCTTCCCAAGCCTCCTTTTGGTGTGTATTGCACATGCCCATGCAGTGTGCGTTTGGTGCAAACTGCGCATTCGCATGCACAACTTGTACTTGGCACACGCCCCGCATGTGCAGCCAGCGTACCGGTAGCAAACCGGTTTAGATTTCACCACTGAATCAAATCATAATAAGATTATTGTAGCACATTGTATTTAAAAGGCAGTTTTTTTCTCATAGCTATTGAAACTTCTCCTCTTGAAGTTAGAACTAATACAGCAACATGCCCAAGGAAAAAGAGAAGAACTTATATTCATATGCATTCTAAGTAATGTCTTTCCCTTCTAGGATTCTCAGATCTATATAAAATAAACCAAAGTGAAAAACCAATATCATTTATGTGCAGTTTACTCTTATTAGAAGATCTACCAGTAGATAGCTCTATAGGAGAGGTATTAAATTCTCATGGAGACATCTGTGGAATGTAGAATCATAGAGTCATAGATGTGTATGGGATGTCCTCTGACAATATGGCTGTAATCATACTACATAAAGTAATCAATCAAATTCAGTTTCATTATTGGTATAATTGAGAATAAAGACTCAATTTTCTAAAGTGCAAGGAGTTTATCTGATAAAATTACATGTAATTAAAGACACCATTAGCCATATTTTCTCCAGGTGCACAACAAAAGTAATTAAAAATTACTGTAACTGCCTGGCTGGATTGGTACATGTCATTAAATCAGGCACAATTCACTTAACAACTGCCTTGCTCAGCAACGGAAATTCTGGTTCCAATTGTGGTTGTAACTTGAGGAGGACCTGTCTAATGAATCATAGTAGTTCAAAGTCTGCAAAAGAAGAAATTGCTACTTAATTTGCAGTAGTGGACCTGAAAATGTTTTTTTTATCAGCACCTGAATTATTTTTTTTCAGCAAAAAGGCAAGGAAAACATCTTTTAGCAATTAATTTATTTGACTTCTGTTTATATTATGTCTACTGTTACATTTCCTATATTTTCTGTTAATTAGTTTGATATAAAATGTATGTGGTATAATTAAATCAAAAATTTACATTGTACTGCTCTCATTTTCCAAATCTAATGTTACACTTTACGACCATGTTGCGTAGCAACAGAAATTCCATCTCCAGTTACTGTCATTAAGTGAGTGCTACATAGTCCTGGAAACAATTGCAATGAGTGACTTTAATGAGTCATAGATAGGAGTAGCTGCATTCACACTTCTGTACACTCCTGTTTCCAGCACTGAGAAAAGTTATAGACAAATCTTTGATAGTGAAGCACTGTCTTGCAAATTCCCAGCAAAGTTGCATACTATTTTTCCAGGTCAGCTTTCTCCAGCTTGCAGAATATACACAGTTAAAGAAAATAGTCTTGTACCAGAATCACAAGCAGCTAACCTTTTCATTCATGTTGCTGACTTTGCCCTTTAAGGTTTCATCCAGATCATGTATTTCAGATGTCCCTGTAGAATAGTCTTTAGCCATCAACTTAGATTCCTTTCTAAAGCATTTCATTTGTGTTAACTGATGTGAGTTGTACACTACAGTAGGGATAGTGTCCACTAAGAATAACTGCAGAGGTTTCCTTTTCTCTTTGTAGTGACATTGGAGGTAACGTACAAAAGCGGATCTGTAGGTTTTACTGAATAATGTATATACAAGTGGGTTGACTGCTGAAGAAAGGTAGCCAATCCAAACAAAAATATTAAGTAGATCCTCGATTATATCTTTGTCACACGCCTCCTTGCAAAAAGCTACCATCACATTCGTGATGAAAAAAGGACACCACATTACCACAAACAGGAAAAAGACAATTCCAAGTACCTTGGATGCTTTCTGTTCATTACTTATTGATTGCATCTTTCTCCTCCTAAAAGTTCCTGATTCTTTGTTCAGAGAGTGCGTGAAATGTTTATCCAAAGAAAGAGAACTTTGAGGGAAAAAACTGAATGAGCCAAACTTAGCTTTTGAATCAAGATCATTCATGCATAATGTGGCTTCTTTCTGAAGGGATTTTATAGTTAAAAAATAGGTGATCATCATGACAGCAAGTGGAATAAAAAATGCTACAAAAGAACCAATTAAAACAAACTTTTCATCCACAAGAAAACAGCTTCCATTCTTGAAAACTTTAGAATCATCACGGAATCCAAATATAGGAACTGGCATTGAAATACCTATATGTTTAATTAAAAAAAAGATAAGTACAGTCATTTTCACTTTTAAAAATACATCATTCTGTGATTTACCACAATGGGTGCCCTCTTGTTCCCAATAACATTCCTGGACATAAAGATCAGATCATCATTGCAGAATGTGAATTTGCTTCCTTGAAGTTTGCACAGCTATTCAGTGGAAGCTAAAAACAAAGTACCATCTTACAAATAGAGGTTAAAGGTTTTGGCTTTGGTAGTAGCTACAAGCACTGTGTAAACTCTACAAGGACAGATTGGAAAACCACTTGAACAAATTACTGAATTCAAAGGTCACTAGCAACACCAATTTTATATGATAGAATTTCAATTCAGAAATGTGAATGTTTCTTGCGGTACTTCATTAGCTTTTATTTGGAAAAAAACACAATAATAAGATTTTCCTGTTTGGCAGGTTTAGTAATACAGGCAGCACTCATTCAGTGACCTCTCATTCAGCAACCATTTAAAGTTATGCTGCTGCTGAATGGGGTGAAACTATAACCTTTCCTTGTAGTTGCAGCCAATGCAGCATCCCCACATTTGTATGATCATGAGTTGGGCGCTTGGCAACCAGCTCACAATTATGATGGACATATCTCATGGTCACCATTTGTAAACTTTCCAGTTGCTATCCCACAAGCAAAATGAATGGGGAAGCTGGTGGGAAATCACAAACAGTGATCCCATAATTCTGGGATGCTCTTCACAGGATTTGCCTTAACAATAGCAACTGGAACAGCAGCAACTGCCATTGCAGTTGATGCAGTCATATGACATTGTGCTTTCCAAACACTCTGCTCAACAATGAAACTGCTAGTCACATTTACCTTCATTAAGCAAGGACTACCTGTACTATATTGTTGTCCTAATGCATTCTCACACAGAACACAGAAATATGCTGGTGTACCTTGGGAATCACACGTATATGCTTGCCAGCACATATACACTTTGAGACAAAGCATTCCCTCCTTCTCCAGAGATTTAATGCAGTTGAGATCAGTGGGAAGAGGAAGATAATATCTCCTCATCAGGAAACTCTATTGAGATAGTTCTATTTCAGATGCAGTGAGTGCATTTTTAAAAAACTCAATTGTCTATTCTATTCCTTACTTTCTTTTTAAGATTTAAGACTTTCTTTTAACACTCCCTCCAGCAAAAACAGAACAAAGCTGTCCTTCAATTCTGTATGTTCAAGCCATACATATTTCATCCACTGTTAGTCTGCTGTGAATGATCAATGCCTACTCTTTTGGGCTATTTTGGTTTTGCATATTTTATTTCCATGCATTCTATATATATACTGTATAGTAAAAGGAAACAATGTTATCTATGCAGGACACAGCTAGAGAGAAAGACAATGTTCTAGTGCTCTGCACTGATGCACGTATGCCAATCAAGCACACAAAACTGCATCTTCAAGAAAACATCACTTAATGAATAAACTAACAACCGTTACTGCAATTTTCTCTCAATGGTACACCTCTGCAGTTAACCGTGTTTTTCTTCTTGTATTATTTCTGTAACTGTAATAAAAAATTTGTGGGGGTGGGTGGGAATCTCCTTGTCTCCTTCTGAAAGGACATGCTAACTAAAAAAGACATTGTTCCCAATAAAGAAATTTTATGTCTCAGGCCTTCATTGATAATTAAGATTAACAATATACTTACAGCAGAAAGCAATAAAACTTCCAAATGTTTAACTGATCAGGGAATTGGTCTTTCATGTTCCATTGTCCCATGCAGCACCTACTACTGTTGAGCAATGTTATTTCATATAAAGAGTTCTTGGGATAATAAAGCTACCAAGCTGTGGTGAATTTACAAAGCACTTTCCTGATAAATTATTTTGTATCTATTCAGATTTGCATTTCACTTTATGAGTAAGTGTATTTTGAAGGGAAGACTCCATTTGAATTAAAATAGTAGCAGTACATTAGCTTTTAAACTAAATCCTCAGATGGGGGGGATCAATGTAAAATATTGACAATTTAGTTCAAATTGAATTATCTTGGGGTGACAAGGAGCTGAAAATATTTTTGGTTGCCCAAATGGGATTAATAGTAATAAAAAGCCATGAAATGCACTAGAAAATATGGCATCAATCAAGACATCAAAAGGCCCCAGGCAAAAATGCATAGCTTTAGAGAGAGATTGGGATAGGATGCACATATAATTTTACTGAAAGTAAAAATCTCTGATGACAGCATAACACATAAACATTGAACAACTCACCTATTGATACTGTCCAAACAAGAGCAATTTTTGCCAAGGCCTTTGTCCTGGTGTTAAACTGGCTGTGATGAATGGGATCTTGAATGGCAATATAACGATCCAGAGATATGGCACAGAGATGCATGATGGAGGCAGTGGAGAAAAGCACATCTAAATAAATCCACACAGCACAGAGGTTCCTGGGCAGAGGCCATCTATATTCTGTAACCAAGGACAGTGTTTATTAACTCTACAGCAGTTGGAAAGCTATATCTATATTTCACTGATATGAAATGCATTTTCTGTTGTTATATTTTATCTCATCCATCTAAAGATTTTTAAAAGTGGCCAGTTCATGTCCTGCTGATTCCTCCAGGCTCTTGAAGGCTCCGATATCCAATTCTGAAGCCAGCAGAGTACTCTAGATTTCACTGCAGCTGATATGGCAGCAAATCTGCTAAATTTTAATGATACAATTGTCTCTTTACTCTGCCCTCCCATCTTTGGACTTCTTTTAAATTGTATAGTTTGCACCGAAACCTCCTTAAATCTGGGAGGGGGGGGGCACATCAAACCCTATCCAATGTTGATATCACATTTAAACTAATTGTAATTGTATTTATATAATTTCTAATTTCTCTGTTTTCAGCTTTTAAGGTAGTGAAACTGTCATTAAAGAAAGATAAAATTGGAAGCGACGACACCAGAACCAGTCCAATGAATATTTCTGATGATAAATACTTAGGACTTCTTTTTCTATAGTGCCATTATTGCAACCATTCCCCTACCATGCTATATTCCATTCAAATTAAAATTTAATTTATTAAAAGATACAGTACTGTTGTAGACCAGAAAAAGAGACCAGAAAAAGTACACAAATTACAAGCATCCACTTTAAAAAACTGCTCAAACTTGAGACTAAAAATATCTAGAGTACCTTCACATCCAGTAGGTTGCAGCTTTTATTGTAATGTGTTTGTCAGGGTTCCAAGTAACCCCATCAATGAAGGCTTGAAGTTCTTCAAATTTCCATTTTATTAGAGATGCCATATTGGCATATAATATTCCCACAGCTGGGAAAACCCGAACCTGAAAGTTTCCAGGTTTTCCACACCCAAAGGAAAGTCCAAGTCCCTGCCCAGCACTCACAAGTTCATCACATGGTCCAATCAAAGCACCATCCCAACTGGAGAGGCCTCCCAGCCACACCCCTCCAGGTGCAGGGCAAGATGTCCATGACTCTCTGAGAAAGGAATGTTATTATCAGAGGTGGGTTTCAGCAGGTTCTGACTAGTTCTGGAGTACTGGTAGCAGAAATTTTGAGTAGTTTGGAGAACTGGTAGTAAAAAGTCTGACTGGCCCCACCCCCATCTATTCTCTGCCTCACAAAGTCCCAGCTGATCAGGAGGAAATGGGGATTTTGCAGTAACTTCCCCTGGATTGGGGATGGAATGGAGATTTTACAGTATCCTTTCCCACCAAGCCATGCCATGCCATGCCATGCCCATCAAGCCACACCCACAGAACCAGTTGTAAAAAAATTTGAAACCCACCACTGGTTATTATGACTACATATTACCCCTGCTCCATACAATCCCCCCTCCCAGTTTTCCACAGCAGTAAATGTGGCAGGCCTGAAGGCCCAATGCAAAAGATGGCTTCTAGGCTTGACAGGCCGCCCCCCCCATCAGAAGATCGTGTCCTGCAACAAGAGTAACACGGGGGGTTAATTGAAAAGACTAACCACCTCTCACCACCCTCAGGGGGATCCTTTGGCTTATCAGGGTATTTATCATGGAATTGTTTTACTAGCCTGTGTGCTTTTACATCCCAGCTTTTAACCCGTAGCTTCAGACAAAGTGTACCCTTTCCAATGAACTAGTTATTGCAATTGACCTCTATATAATCTAGAGCCTAAAATCTTTTTAACTTTGTAATGGGTTTCTCCTTGCACCACCATAGGTTTGGGAGATGGTTGAATCTGTGGTCTTAATCTAGACCTGATGGCTGGCTTCAGGACACTGCAGTGAAAAACAGGATGCACTTTCCCTAGAATGCAGGGGAGGCTAAGCTGCACTGTCATTGGGTTGATTACTTTCACTATTGGGAATGGATGTAAAAACTTAGGTCCCAGCTTTTTACTAGGCAGCTTTAGTTTATGTATTTGGTTGACTGATAAACCCGATCTCCCACACGGAAGGGAGGTTGAACAGATCAGTATTTGTCCGCTTGCTTTTTATATGCCTCAGCAGCTTCTGCTAGCACTTTTTTAGTGTTCTCCCAACTCTTTCTCAGCAGCTCCATCCACTCAGTCAGGGTCATGGAAGAGTGGGGTTCTCTGGGCAGTTCGGGCATGGATACAAAATCCATGCCACTTGTGACCTGAAGGGGGTCTATCCGGTGTTCCTGTGCATGGTGTTGTTGATAGTGACTTCTGCAAACAGCAGCAGGTCCGCTGAGTTCTCTTGTTGGTAATCCACATAACATCTTATTATATTGTTCCACAATTGCATTTGCTCGTTCCACAGCTCCATTCATACTCGTATGGAAAGCCAAGCTAAGTCCTTGTTTGGATCCAACTGATGTCAGGAACTCTCTCTAAAACTTAGCTGTGAATTGGACTCCTCGGTCTGAGCTGACCTGGCGGGGTATCCCGTGCAGTCGGTAAATTTGTTTGATGAACATCTTTGCCAGCTTCTTTGCTGAGGGCAATCCCGAGCAAGCAGTGAAGTCCTCAAAAGGTAAGTGAGTCTCCACAGGCCTGCCTGTGGGGACCCGGCATGGTAGGCTGTGTGTGTGGGAGGGAAGCAATTGCATGAGGTATCTGTGGATCATGGGAGGTCTTGGGTGCTCTGATGAAGGTGGCCATTCCATCACAAGGCCTCCCCACCCTGAGATACCTCATGTGCACTTAACGAACCTGGCATTTGATTAGCAAATGCATGAGCAAAAGGAAGGAGTGATTGTGGTCAAGTTACACAATTCACTCCTATGAATTCTTGGGTTACGAATGTAATTGGCGGGCTCCATTACATTCATAACTTGAGGACTACCTGTATTTTAGGACTTCTTGTGAGTGTTGACAGATGTGTATCTTTTTGTGCCTTGTCAATGTACATATTGTTGTGGCCCACCCACCGCCTGTGCAGATCGTGGCAGATCCAAATGTCGAGGATCCTGATGTGGGGTCGCTCCTGCAACCTTTGTAGCTGGCGATCGCTTCGGACAGCGAAGAGGCCAAAGAGGAGGCGATGCCTGAGCCTTTAGAACCCCCAGAGGCCG
>JANHZT010002361.1:45040-56432 GCA_032468215.1 Stegonotus admiraltiensis
CCGTGCATGCGCCCCCCCCCACATGCCCCACATATTCACAGCAGAGACCCGATAACCAGCGTGGCAGAACTGAACTGTGGCAATGGCTCGCATGCCCACAGAGAGGGCGCTGTGTGCCACCTGTGGCACATGTGCCATAGGTTTGCCATCACGGGCCTAGACCATCACTAGAAAACAGCCAGTGAAAGAGAATCCACCATCCCTTTGCCTGATCCCACTCACACATGCACACGTCACAAGTGGGGTAAAGGCAGTGGTGAAATCCAAATTTTTTTAGTTCCGTGGGCATGGCTTGGTGAGTGTAGTGTGGCTTGGTGGGCGTGGCAGGGGAAAGATACTACAAAATCTCCATTTCCACCCCACT
Source organism: Stegonotus admiraltiensis (assembly GCA_032468215.1). Lineage (NCBI taxonomy): Eukaryota > Metazoa > Chordata > Lepidosauria > Squamata > Colubridae > Stegonotus > Stegonotus admiraltiensis. Next base: position 45,405 of record JANHZT010002361.1, read on the forward strand.
CCAGGGGAAGAATACTGCAAAATCCCCACTCCCTCCTCACTCCTGGGGGAAGGATATTGCAAAATCTCCATTCCCACCCCACTCTGGGGCCAGCCAGAGGTATTTGCCGGTTCTCTGAACTGCTTAAAATTTCCGCTACTGGTTCTCCAGAACCTGTCAGAACCTGCTGGATTCCACCTCTGGGTAAAGGTTTTATCTGAGGCGTTCCAAGCCCCCAATAGTCTTCCCCAGAAATCTCCATGCCAACAACCACACAACCTCCCAGGAGTTCACAGTTCAGTCCAGGAACAAACCCAACATGAATCCACAGGACAAGACAAGTCCACAAGGCAGAGGCAAGGCTAGAGCATTTTGTGAGGCAGAAACAAATCCAAGAAGCACAGGCAAAATCTGTGAAATCCAGAGGTCAAGGCATGAGCCATGGTCCAAGGTCAGGGAAGAAGATTCATAGCAAGAGGCACAGAAGTTGATGAATGCAAGGCAAGGAAACAGACGCCTTGCTCCCAGCGTTGTTTCACTCCACTTGCTGAAGTAAATAGCTGCTGCCCAGTGAAGTCCATCAAGAGGGGTGATGCTGCCATCTTACCAGTACCTGTCATGGCCCTGTCAGATCCCAATTTGGAGGAGGAGAAGGAGTTGGAACTAGGACAATCTGACAGATATGGCACATCTCCCCTGGAACATCTGGAGAGTCCCGAGGCTGAACTTGATGCTGTCCCAGGCCCCTCCGTCATTGGGGGAAGTGGTCATCCAGATAGGAGCTGCCTGCCTTCACGAAGGCAGAGGACGATCGGCTGCAGACGGACAGTGGCGATGAGAAACAGCAGATCTCTGTCAAGGAACAGCTGCTCTTGTACTGCTAGTTTTGTTTTTTTGTAACATTCAAATTGGAATCCGCTGCTCTTTAACTTAAATGTTATTAATCAACATCCTTTACCCTGAAATGATGGAAAACAGACCTTGACCTTGTTCTGTGTGATATTCTTTCAAATATTTGAACAGTACTGTCATGGCCACCCAAATCTCCTCAGGGCCAAACATTTCTAGGTCCTTTGATGTTTCTTGATTTTTGAATTGTCAGACTCTGCAAAAACTACCCAGACATGTTAAATAAGAATCACTATTACTGACTAGAATGAAGTTAGTTAGATAGCTTCAAAATGAAAGCATGATCCATTTTTTCCCCTCACCGTCTTCCTGTTTTTTCTTACAACTTTTTTGACTTTGCTTTGCAGTTTTTGGACTTGGTACTGAGTTGGCAGTTGGTAATTAGCATTCTTTAGTTCCCACACCAGCTTCAATTCGTTCATTTTTGATTAAAGGGCCAAGAGCCACCAAGTCTGTGCTATTTGACAATGATGGGGGAACCTTTCCTGAAGTGATAAGCAGCAGAGCTTATAGGGGGCTTTGACACAATCTAACTGTTCTGAAGGAGGCCTCTGTGATGGGGAAAGGCAGGAAGAGTTAGAGATGTTGGGTGACATACAAACTGGATGGAAGGATGGATGGAGTTTTAAAAGGTGGCAGTTTCAGAGAATAAAGAAGATGATTTTGATAAATAAACACTCACCTGTTGCCAAGACAACAAAATCTAAAACATTTTTAAGTGCAGAATGTCCAGATAACATCTGGAAGCAGCTCAGTCGCCTCCCTAATTCACATAATTACAAGGAGGAGAAGGAACTGCACAGCAAAATCCGACTCAATTCTTTTTTTTTCAACAAACTTTATTATATTATAAAAAACAATTAAAACAATAATAAAATATTCATAACCATAAAAAAGGGAAAAAAGAAAAAACATCTTAAACTATACATTTCACTACCATTCTCATAAGTATTTACACATATACATTTCGTATTTATATTTATATATCGTAGCATATTCCCTTTTTCATTTTCATGACGGTGAATTACTGTTGGTATTTATGATTTACTAATTATACCTTTATCTTCCTTTCGTTTAATCCATTTGTACCAATTATCCCATACCTTAAAGTATTTTAAAGTGTCTTCCTTATCTCTTAATTTCAATGTTAATTGACCCAATTCTGCAAAATCCGACTCAATTCTATTATAGTAATCAGTTCCAATAAAAATTTGTAGACATCCTGTGGAGTTGATTTCTTGGTGTGGTCTACCTAATAGGGCTCACAAAGCTAGGCTAGGGTGTTAACACAGTTAGAATAGAGCCGTGATGGCGAACCTATGACACGCGTGCCACAGGTGGCACGCGGAGCCATATCTGTGGGCACGCAAGTGTTGCCCTAGCTCAGCTCCAGTACACATGCACACTCCGGCCAGCTGATTTTCGGGCCTTCTGGGCCCACTGGAAGTTTGGAAACAGATCATTTCCGGCCTCTGAAGGGCCTCTGGGGGTGTGGGGAAGGCCGTTTTCGCCCTCTCCAGGCTCCAAGAAATCCTCTGGAGCCTGGAGAGGGTGAAAAACGGGCCTACCAGGCCCACCGGGCCATCACGTGCCAAAAGTGGAGGTCGTGCTGGGGGGTCGCGGGTGCATGCATGGGGGGGTGGGGCACATTGAATTATGGGTGTGGGCACGCACATGCACGACACCCCCATGTTCCCCCCCCTTTTAGCACACAACGGCAAAAAGGTTAGCCATCACTGGAATAGAGTAACAGAGTTGGAAGGCACCTTGGAGGTCTTCTAGTCCAACCCCCTGCTTAGTCAGGAAACCCAACACCACTCCAGACAAATGGTTATCCAACATCTTCTTAAAAACGTCCAGTGTTAGAGCATTCACAACCTCTGGAGGCAAGTTGTTCCACTGATTAATTGTTCTAACTGTCAGGAAATTTTTCCTTAGTTCTAAGTTCCTTCTCTCCTTGATTAATTTCCACCCATTGGTTCTTGTCCTACCCTCAGGTGCTTTGGAGAATAGCTTGACTCCCTCTTTTTTGTGGCAACCCCTGAGATATTGGAACACTGGCTATCATGTCTCTCCTAGTCATTTCCTGCAACCGTTCTTCATATTTTATGAAGGGGATTTTAAATTGGATTTTAACAGTATTTAATTTTATCTATTGTCCGGTTGTTTTATTGCTGTGAGCCGCCCCGAATCCCATGAGAGAAGGGCGGCATATAAATCTGACTAAATAAATAAATAAATATGTTTTAGCGTCCAGTCCCCTAATCTTTGTTGCTCTTCTCTGCACTCTTTCTAGAGTCTCCACATCTTTTTTACACCGTGGTGACCAAAACTGAATGCCATATTCCAAGTGTGGCCTAACCAAGGCATTATAAAGTGGTATTAACATTTCATGTGATCTTGATTCTTTCCCTCTGTTTATGCAGCTAGAACCGTGTTGGCTTTTTTGGCAGCAGCTGCACACTGCTGGCTCATTTTTAAATAGTTGTGCACTAGGACTCCAAGATCCCTCTCACAGTTACTGCTATTGAATGAGGTACCACATATACTGTACCTGTGCATTTTGTTTTTCTTGCCTAAAGTTGTTATAAGCAAACTCTGCACAGATATAAATCCAGCCTTGAGGTTAACAAAGAAATGAACAGAAATTCTCATGATGGCATTTTTTTTCTTTCAATCAACTGTGGATAATGGATTGAGGACAGGTGCAGTCTAACATCTGGCAACTGAAATAGGGCATCAGAAAACACATTGGCCCATTCCCCTGTTGAGTGGAGGTAACACCAATACTTCTCACTTTAAATCACTTTAAAAGATCTCATTCGGCTTCTCTGAATATGTAACCTGAATATTGGATTTAATCAATACATGGGAACCATAATTATAGTTCTTTCTCCGCATTTAATGATCCCTAGATCTGGATTAATTTTGTATTATTGATAGCCTTTTCAACAAATACACCAGAGCCTGAATTCACCAGTAGATGAAGCAGACTGAGTCACTCAGGAAGGGATGGCATATATTGTAGGAGAGTGGCTGCTAGGATTAAGCGTTGCTTTAGTTTGGGTTCGTTCCTGTCTGAAATTGTTAAGGGGAGTTTTTGTTCTGACTTTCCTGCTTTAGAGGCAAATGTAGAGGAGCCTGTTATCCAGTTCCTGGATTGTGCCTTGGGACAATGTGACCATTAGAATATAACTGTACTGATTTCCAGAGAGAAGCTCTCCATCCCCATTCCCACGCCAGAATCTGAAGATGTCACCAAGTTGGGAAGGGGGGGGAGCATGAACTATTAACCTTTAAGTTAGAGCCAGGTTTGGACTTTTATGTCTCCTGTGTTTTGGGTGAAAATGAGTTGGGAGAGGCACGGATAATTGCAATAGAGGGTCAGCTGTGTATGGTGTGCAGTATGGAAGATGACTTTGTTTTGATGGAGTAATTAAATCTTGTCTGGAGTTGCCTAGTTGAAGATTTCCTGTGTTTGATGGTTAAGGAGTTTCCTGGATGGGAAGGAGGTGCAGGCCGGGAGGGAGAAGGGAACTTCATGAAAAGCGGTTGTGGCTGTAGGAAATTAGGAGGATGACCATTTCAGCATTCCTGATCTTGAATGCAAAATATAGAGGTACTCATGCAAACTATAGAGGAGTAAGAAAGTTCTTCATCAAAGGTAAGAGAACATTCTGTTGGATGAACAGTCTGTCTTTTATTTACTATTGTCTTTGGCAAGCTGAACTATGCATTAGTATTGACCCATTCAGCTTTCTAGGGTGCTACTTAGGTCTGATATGTTTATCTTATGAAGTGGCTTATAGTTGTTTTCATGTATACCTTTTAAACCAATCAGCAAAAGAACACTAAATATTTAATAATAAAAACATTGCATTGTATAAAGAGCAGTAGAAAATATCAGTAGCTCAAAACAACAAATTAAGTCAACCTGTTGAAAGCCTGTAAAATTAAAAGGTCTTTGAAGGTGCTCTCTAAGCTTGGTTGTTTGCTTGGAGACATTTCATTATCCTACTAGGTAGCATCATTGGTGCTAGTGGGTGTGGGGTTTGTTCCCTGTTTATATATAATATCTTGGCTTGCCAATGTTGCTGAGTGTGCGATTTTCTCCTTTGTTTTTCCTTGATTAGGGTATTGTTTTCTGTTTGATTGTTTATCTGATGTTAATCCCTTTTTATCTGGCTGTTGGCTGTTGGAGAGGATATGTTCTCTTCTTTTGATTTCTCCCTTAGCTTGTGTCTCCTTAGCTCTTTAGACTGGTGTGTAAATATGGTGTATCTCTATCAGAGGTGGTATTCAGCAATTTCTGACCAGTTCTAGAGAACCAATAACGGAAATTTTGAGGAGTTCAGAGAACTGGTAAATACCACCTCTGACTGGTCCCGCCCCCATCTATTCTCTGCCTCCCAAGTCCCAGCTGATCGGGAAGAAATGGGGATTTTGCAGTAACCTTCCCCTGGAGTGGGGAGGGAATGGAGATTTTACCTTGCCATGCCTCGCCCACCAAGCCATGCCCACAGAACTGGTAGTAAAAAAATTTGACTCCTACCACTGATCTCTTTGTGTCTTTGCCTAGCCCTGCATAGACAACAAAGTGTCAGCTAAGCCTCACTCTGGTAGAACATCCCATAAGACACTGTTTCTATACATGAAAGTGTTCTTTCTATGTGACTGTTCTCAGAACAGAGGCAGGAATGCTTCTCAAAAAGCTGTGCATAAAGAGAGGCTTCTGTTGGATCCTTCTGTTAGGTCCAAAGCAGTGTAACATTGACATTTTGAAATGTGCTCCTAAATAGATAGCCAATATAGCCAGGTTTAATCATAGGCCAGCTTTCTGGCTAATACTGAAGGTTCAGCTCAGTGTGGGTAAAAACATGGTGTGCATATATATTGAACAAGTAAGGATTGCAGTGGCTGAAACAGCATTTTTTCCATTTGGTGGTAGGAGGCGTGTCATTTCTCAAAGAAGGCTGATGCACTGTTTTCTTCTTTGTTGTCCCCCCCCCCCAAATCAATAGGAAATTGATCCAGTGTTTCTTGAAGTTTGCCCTCCAGATTTTGGGCCTTGGCTCCATGGGATTATAAAGAAGTCTGCATTGGGGCTATGATCTGTGAATAACCAAGCCCTCCATTAGCATAGGCTGCATGCTGTTAAAGCTATTTAAACTTTCAGAAACAAAAGATATACCTAGGAACATAGTAAACTATGAATTTATTCTTTTGAATGGGTGGGGGGGGATAGCAGGGATGTCAAACTGGCAGCCCGCGAGCCGGATGCATCACACGCTGGCCACACCCACCCCCGCTCCGCAAAGGGAAAAAACCTCACGAAACATCACATGAACGGCAACGTGATGTTGCGAGTTTGACACCTGTGGTCTATAGATTTTACATAACCCCTGGTTTCTCTTTTATGTCGTCAGAGCACCTAGAAATTGGCAAACCACTAAGCACTAAATGAGACTCGTTGAGATTTTTCAGTAGGCAACATTGTGAAATAGATATTTAGGCTTAAGAAAGACATAACAACAAGGTATTTTCATCCTTGAAAGAAAAAAAAAACTCACCTTCCAGAATCTTTGTCCTTGTCAGTCATGTCACAAACCTTCTTTCACTGGATGCTACAGCCCAGCACTCCCGAGTAGGAATAAAGTTTTGAACAGTTGTGTTCAAGAGAATATAGTACAGCCATAGTTATAGCCCTTTCTTTTTTCCTTTACAGGTGACTAAAGCTGAACAAATATCTTGATTTCAGTAAAGGCTTTTTTTTCAGGCTGAAGTAGAATTCACCATCCGTAAAAAAAAAAAAATTCAGTTCTCCAGAACAAGTGGTCAAAAGAATAAAATAGGTTTGCAAAGTTTTATTTTTAAGTTCTCTCAGGACTACAGTATTTGATTGTGTTTTAAATGGTTCTTGCTGAGAGAAAAAGTGCTGAAAATGGGGGATCAGCAGACGTATAAAACAAACCACATAGTTAACAATAGCGAAAGTGTATATTACCAGCAGCAGCACTTGAGTCCCCTGGCATCCGCAAACCACAACTATGGAACTTCAGCCATGCATACGTCCCCAGAGTCTCCCCTCTCTCCTTCGTTCCCTCATGATGCCAGGGAAAACATATCTTTGAATGTTGGGCCCAAAGGCCTTGGGCTAATGGATTCTCCCAGGCAAGCAGACTGGGCCCACTTGGCATCTGGAAACCACCTCCCAGTAAGAAACAGTCAGCATGTCATGTGGAACCCAGTGGCTCAAAGTGAACCGGTTGATGGCTTTGACCATCTCTGTTCCCAAAGCAATGATCTCCGATCACAAAAAATTACCAGTGGAGTTTTGCATAAATTAGACTCTTTTGCCCAGGTATTTGCAAGCCAAAACTTAAGAATCCAAGTGAACAATGTGTCTCAGCACATTCAGTCGCAGCCTCCAGTGATGGAGAATGCTGGCGATAGTGCACTTCGACAATTGCTGTCTCAGAAACCTGCTGTGGAACAACAACTTGTGCCGAGATACCAGCAGATGCCACAACAAGTCCATCCCGGATTTGGAAGTGCGCAGCAAAAGCAGCAGATGCAGTTAATGCAACACCAGTCCTCTCTTTATTATGACAACCAGCAACATGTTGCCCACATCCCAATGCATTCTGCCATGCACCAGGGACAGGCCCACTTGCAGCAAATGCATTCTCAACATCTGCTGCCACCGCAGCTACAGCAAGATCAATACTATCTGCAGCAGCAGCAACCCCATCAAGGACAGCACAGGCTCTTGGTACATGAGATGCAGCCTCAGCAGCAGCAACAGAGGCAGTGCCCCATGCAAACAGCTCAGTATTATCCAATACAGCCTATGATGCAACAATTACAACAGCAGCAACAGATACAAACACAACTTCCTCCCTATCACAGGGATACTAACCAGAAGCCTCTGCACGAACTTCAGCAATACTCCCAAGATCGAGGTAATTCCATGCAGCTTATACAGCTAGGAGCAGTCCCTCCGTATTTCTATCAAGATCAGCAGCAGTCCTTCAAACATTTATACCCACAGAGTGTTCTGCAGCAGCAACAGCCACCTGGTGATGCCAGTCAGCCCGATCATTACCAGGGTGATGGTAACACTCAGACATTGATGGATGAGCACCTGGGACTCCCTATGGCAGAGGGGACTGAAGATCCAGCACCACAGGGCCTGAATTCTGTGGACAGCACAATCTCCCAACAATCTCTCAGACCTTCAACAAGTATTCAGATGAATAACAAGCAGTTGTCTCCCAGTGCAGTATGGCCACAGGTATGTAGAACTTTATATCTTACCGGTACTTTCTGATAACTAAGTATAGAAATAAACTGTATCGTCTTATAACATACAGCATGCATGCATGATTGTTTGTGAAATGTATACTTGGATTTCTATAATATGCTGGGACAATACCCCTGAAAAGTAGGTGGAGCCAGGACAAAAGCTTCATTCAGTATCACTCCCATTGAAATTAAATGTAAAACTATGTTTAAAAAAATTAACACTTTCCCTTTTGTTGCATTAAAAATGATAATTCAGTAGCAGGTTTTAGAAGGCTTTGGGAGAGGTGGCTTCAGACCTAGGGTTTCAGACTTTCCATTTTTATCAACGATAGTTGTCCAGTGAAATAGAAGCAGCTTTTTATGGCATTGAAATTTATGTTCTTTGAAACCATGGAGACAAACAGATGCTTCTATTGGCAGAGCCATTTTGTGAATCCCTAATATTTAGCATTTATTCCAACTGTCCCCTCTATGATGAGCCAGTGAAACTAGGTTAGATGCTTCTAGATATGATTAAAGAGTGTTTGCTGGTGGGAATCTGTATAAATGTAGAGATTCCATTGGAAATTTAAAAATGACTGCATTGGGCATTCTTAGAGGCCTACTTCCTATGGAGTCTGTTGGATAAGGCCTCACCATCCATTTGGCTAAGAAACACAATAACAGGAGGCCTTTTTGTTTCTTCTCCAAGAGTTCAATATTGCTTCCTGTTCAGATCTGAACTATGCAGGGTAGCAGAGTGATACCTTTAATGCCTTCCCCAATCTTCCCAATATTTTAGACCAGGTTTTTTTTTCAAACTGTGTTTTGATGAGGTTCCATGAGAAACAACTAAGGACATTAAAAAAGAACTCATTCATTTAAACAACAAACATTTGACTGTAATCAATTTCCTATCGCTAGCGCTTTACCTCTTGATCAAGGTATGCATGTGTACATTTGAAGGGTACCTAAACTAGGAAAAGTGGTGCAGACTATAATTAAACAACCTACTGGTTTACTTACATTTCTCCTATCTTTTTTAATAGCAGATCCAGTTACTTGATGGCAGACTTCCATCAGTTTCTCCTGAACAGAGGTATAGTTGTGATTAATTATTGATGTCTTCTAAAAATCCAAAATAGTGGCCTAAAAATCCAAAAAAGTGTACAAATAATCAACTATCTTGTAAGCAATCTTTTAGACTGCTATATTGAAATATAGCAATAATGTTGGTGGCTGTTATATTACTCTATGGTAGAAGACCATATGACAATGATGGAACCTTAGTTGTTAAGAATATAAAACTTAACCCTTAAGGCAAGTGAGTTAGGCTTCTTCTACATCTAATCTGACCTAATTCTAGGTCAAAGCCTATCTGGAAAGCTTTCACAGGAGCCATCTAAAGATCGTAAGTGATTTTAGAGTCAGGAGGGAAATTCCATTTACCTCCAGTCATTTTACTTGTGATCATTCGTCCTCCCCTTTCTATTCTTTCTATTCTGAAGCTATGCCTTCAGCTTTTTCCTTCAACTGTAGGAACTGTATCATGGATAAGTGTGACAAACTTTGAGGGGCCTCAAGCAGGACTTATTATTATTTCTTTATTATTTATTAGTTCAATTTATATGCCGCCCTTCTCCAGAGACTTAGGGCAGCTTACAATGCATTAAGCAATAGCCTTCATACTTTTGTATATACAGTACCTGCTTAGCAGGGCTTTTGCCCCCCCCCCCCAAAGCAGTGTTCTTTTTTATACAAAGTCAGCTTATTGCCCCTACAACCTGGGTCCTCATTTTACCTACCTCGAAAGGATGGAAGGCTGAGTCAACCTTGAGCTTGGTGAGTTTTGAACTCACAGTAATTGCAGGCAGCTGGCAGCCAAGTGCTAATTTAACAGCACTTTAGTCCACTGCTCCACCAAAACTATCTGTGGAATTACAAGAGATTTTCTGGTGATGCTGTAGCACCACTGGAAATGGTGATCCAATTTAAGTCAGGCTATAATTTCATTTTCATTGAATGTTTTTTGAAGGTAGAATTGATACCTAGCCAGGTATTCGCCTCTTAGATGGTGGTGTCCTTTTTAAATTAGCAAAATTTTATTTTACCTGTGGATGTTTTTTTCCCTGCTGCTTTTTTAAATATTCCTACCTGAAATACAGGATGCTAGTTAGAAGCCATTGTCTTCTCTTTAGCTGGCAAGAACACATGCCCTCTTTCTCTTCATAGCTCATGGCTAGAACGCCATGACCCAAAACATCTTCTATTGATGTGTGTTTATTCTACTAAAGAACAACAACTTTAGCACCTTCGCTCAAAATAAATATCTGGTTTCAGATATTTATCCTATGCTATGGGTGTTGATGCCACCAAAGGAACTTTTGTGGACAATCTAGTTCAATGGATTGTGTTTTGTGATGCACTTCTGTCTGTCATATCCAGGAAAAATAATTAAAGAGAAAACCCCAAGTTGTACCTATGCAGATGCACAACCTATTTGTGTTGCTCATGTATTAAAAAATCATATAGGTAAAAAGCTTACCTTCATTACATAGAGCAAAGAATTACAGAAAAAGCTTATTGCTAATTTAATGTTTCAGATTTGGTGAATTGATGAAGCCCTTTATAAATAAAATATAATTATCTGCATGTTTTTGCATTTAGACTAGGGGTGAAATGCTCCCGGTTCGGACCAGATCGCCCGATCCAATAGCGATGGAGGCGGGTGGTTCGGAGAACCGGTAGCAAAAATCCTTCCCCCCCCCGCCCCCTGCCTAGCTGAGCCGCACAATCATCAGAGGCTTTTTCTTTTAATTTTTAAAAGCATTTTTTCTACAACCTCTTCGGCCGAAA
>JANHZT010002361.1:86719-99566 GCA_032468215.1 Stegonotus admiraltiensis
CCAGGAAGTTCAAAGCCAGGGAGAGCATAAAAACCCAGGGACTCTCTGTATCTGCCCTTTTCTGTTCAGGAACTCAAACCATGTGATCCTGTGCACCATTAAACCATCTTTCCAAGCAGTCTCCATGTTTCCAGTGTCTTTTTCCCCACTTAATGAGGGAGCTGGTTAATTGAAAAAGTAAAATAAAGGATCAAAAGTATTTTTAATGAATTAAAACATAAAGAAGGTCCTCGTGATTATATGAATAAGGAACCTATGCTAAGTGACTTGGTATAGCTGAGTTTTTCAAACCTTGCAGCCTTAAGAGGTGTGGAATTTCAACTCCCAGAATGCTGGCTGGGGAATTCTAGAGCATAAATTCACACGTCTTAAAGTTGTTTAAGCGTGAAAAACATTGAACGTTTGACGTGTTTTTCTGAAGTTACTGGAAGGGTTCTATAAACGCAGCTGTCGGCTTTCTGATCCACCTTCTTCCGGTGTCGCGTCCTCGAACTCCTCGTGGGCGCCCGTCTCGTACACAGAAAGACAGTTGATCGTGTTTTGTGATCTACTGGTTGCGCGTTCACATGATTAAAACCGATCGCTTCCACAAAGCACTTGGTCGCGTCCCGCAATTGAACGAAGTACAGTTGAATCCAAGCGTTACCAGCTGAACGCGAGCGGCGAGGGGGAGACGGTGGCAAACAGGCCGTAGAAGCGCCAGCTTAGCCAGTTTCCTTTTCTTTTCTTTTCTTAACGCTGCAACCTGAATGTTAAGCTGTGGGTTCAGTACTGGGCGGAAATGCAAGGGCGGCACTGTAGAGCAGCGTTCAACAATTCCGATAGGAACATTTCGCCAATCACGGTCGATTACGGGATAATTTCAGCCCTTTTATTAAGATGTTGGGATGAGCGACCGATCTACAAGGTGATTTCACTGTGGGGATGTTCACACGAGACCTTCGGCTGCTTCACCATTATCAAGCGCGATCGGAAACGGCAGGCAGCCTCGTCCTTGCCCCGGAGTCCGGGCGTTGGGACGTGGTGACCTCGTGAGCGGCCCTCCCATTTATTATTTATTTTGTCAAGCATATATAACAGGTAAAAGGATAAACATAATTTGAATACACGAAAAGAGTAAGTAAAAAGGAATATTAGGATAGGCACGGTAGGCACGCTGGCGCACTTATGCACGCCCATTTGGTCTCTGCGTTTGGCAAAATGGGGATCCCACTGTCCCCTTTCCTCTTAGTATCCCCTTCTCGGACAGATTCGTTGGAATAGACTCCAGGACTGTCATCCAACCTTGAGTAGCGCTGCCCCGCTGTCTATAGGCGGCAGTCGCTCAACCTGGTCACCGTGTGGTGCGTCTCTCAAGCCTCGCCCCATTACAGGCAGGTTTGTGTTGAGACACTCCCTGCAGTGCAGGTTTATTTCTCCTGGAAGCATTTGCAAAAAAAAAATAAATTAAGAATAGTCCCCGTTCCCCCCACGGGCTTTGGAAAGTACAGTAACTGGCGCTCTTTGCGTCAATGGATCATCTTTTTTACACCGTCTTTTTTCTTGAAAGGGATGAGCTCGTAAACGGCTTAGGGAAAAAAAACCCTTTCTGGCCGACCAGGAGGACTTACCGCCCCCTACTTTCACTTTTGTAAGTCGGCTTCCTGCGGTCCGGAACCGACGCTCTAGTCTAGCGCAAAACGCCGCTCTGGCTGTCTGAGTAGGGAAACTCCATGGTATCTTGGCAAGAGGAAGTTGTGGAAGGGGTGGGAAAGATGGCGGCGCGGGCGGCGTTGACCTTTTTAAGCCGGCTATGGCAGGTAATTTTGGCGTTGGAGGGGGTTTCCGGGGATGGGAGCAAATTTATATACCAGCCTTTGCCGGCTACACGGTTTGTATTAATCTTAATCGACCGGCTGGGAAGGTTAGTTGTAGCTCGGTGCTCCTGAACCGGCATCTGGCTGGGAAAGAGTGGCCGGGTAGTTGCCCCCGCTTCTTCACAAAAAGCAGAGAACGCCAAATAGAGTGCTTACATTTAAACAAGCAATTGTAATGTGCTGGCACTTAAATAGCTTTAAATAATACCTCTTTGGTGCTGTTTATGGGGCAAATTTAGCCTAATCGAACTTAGATTGGTTCTAAAGGCACATTAGCAAAGGGGAAACCTTGTATGCTGCTGTATTAAGTCAAAATGGTGCAGTAGTTACACTGCTAGATTAGCAGCAGAGATACATCCAAGATTTAATTTACTCTCAAGACAAGGAAGTTGACTGGGTGACTTGGGCTTGTCTCCCTCTTTCACCCCAGTTCACACTCAGGGTGGTGGTTGTGGGAAAAAGTGGGGGAAGATGTGCAATATGCAGCACCTTGAACTCCTATAAATCTGACGATGATAAAAGGGGCTCATGGATTTGAATCTTTAGCTGAAATGTTTCAACCTTTTGTTGGCAATTACTGCAGAATTTTGAACTTGCCAACCTTTAGATTGATTTTAAACATGGTTTATATTTATTTGAATTGGACTGGATTGGATTGGATTGCAAAATAGTTTAAAGGAATCTAGGGACTATTCTTTCAGTGGTCCATAGATTCCTTTTAGACAATTTTGCAATCCAATTTAACAAAATTAAACTGAACTTAGCTATATGTTTTTATAAAATATGCACACATGCATAATTAATACACTCTTATCTTTTTACCAGCAAGTTCAGTGTGGCTTTCATCAGTCCTGGGTGACATTTAGCTGACTTGTTTTTAAAAAAAAGATCTGTTTATTAAAAATGTATGCTTATGCTTTTCAAAGCTATGTAATAACACATATCAAGAGATCACTTCTATAAATGACTACTTAAAGACCGACTTCTATATGAATAGAACTATAAACTCTAAAACTATTGTTGCTGTGTGTGAAGTAATAACAACGTTTCACCTCCTAGTGAAAAATTATGATACTGTAGAAAGCACTAAGCACACATGGACGCCAAATCATGTATTCCTGAAAAAAGAAATTTTTGGGTCTGAATGGATGGTGAGAGACCCATTGGATCTCAAAATGCAAGACTTCAGACTTGTTTAGTTATTCATCTATTCATCACATTTTTACACCACTCATCTCAGTTAAATTCTTTTTGAAGCAGTGTTGACCATAAACAAAATATATTAAAGATTCTATAATCAAGTGAAGAGAGGGTTTGTAGATATTTATTGCCTTTAATATCAATAATCTAATCTTGTTTCCCTTTTCTCTTTTTGCCTTTTTAAAAAATCTGTAGCTTGAGATCAAATTCTGGAAAACTACCAATGACAAAGTACACTTAATATAATATTAACTATGTACTTTTTATTTTTTTTTAGGGGCCAGAAAAATTTCTTGTAGCAGGCAAAGTTCCATTAAAGCAACATACCTTTCTTAAGTAAGTTTGCCACATTGAGTTAATGCTATATTAAAGCTGTGGTTTCAGTTTTTATGACCAATGACAATTCCAAACTAACTCAAACTGATTCCCCTTTTACTTTTCAGAAATAATCACTTGATGTGGATTCAGTCTTCAAGGGCCAACAATAATATTCAACAGCCCGCAAAGAATCAGTTGGTATGTGATGATTTTCAGTGTATACTTTTTCAGCAACTAAGAAAAGTTCTGGAAGAAAAAAACTAAACTATGATCTGAGTTATATTTGTATAACCTGAAAAAAGCGGGAGAATGACAATTACTTAATTTTAACATGTATCAGATAATTTATACTTAAACCATAATAACTGTATTCAGAGTGACACTTTTAGACTGTTGATGCTAAATTATTTCTCTTTGCTTCCAAACTAGGTATCTGTTTCTGATGAGCCAGATATATTATATAAAAGACTGGCTATTTTAGTTAAGGGGCATGATAGAGCTGTGTTGGACAGTTATGAATATTTTATGGTTCTAGCTGCAAAAGAACTTGGTCTCTCCATTGAAAAAATGTAAGTACAGTTGATCTTTATACTTACTCAGTCTTTCTAGAGTTTTATTTTCAAATAGACTTAACTCACTGCATTACGTATTCCCAAATCTTCCACTAATTCCACTAGTTGTCCAAAGAACAAAAATCAAACTGGAAGAGCACAATTGTAATGGACCATTTAGGCCATTACTCCCTGTTCAGTTGGAGAGTCCCAAATTAAAGAATACTAATGTATGATTTTCTAGCATGTCCAGTGAAGGACAGCCTGCAACCTGTCAATGTAATTGATTCCAGAATCAGCTTGGGGCAGACTGCTCCTATGAGTTACTTTTTATTTCATATTTATATCCCACTTCATTCTTTGTAAGACTATAGGCAGATAGAAGGTCACAGCAATAACCAAAATTAAAATGTTTTTTTTAAAGAATCAATAATAAGCACCATGGATGCCTATAAAAGTAAACTAAAAGTGAAACATGGATTGGAAAAAGATTGGTCTGCTTGTGAACTCCCTTTAATTCAGGGCTATCTGTATCTCTGGGGGAAAGCTATTTGATAAAATGAGAGAGCCACTGACAAGGTCAGCTGTCTACCCATGTTTCATGAAATTTTCAAGGAAAGTGGCTTCAAAATAGAGGGTTTTCAAGTTTGATGTGGTTGTTTTAATAGCTGCCTTTTGTACTAGTTATAATATCTGTTGTGATCCCCAAAGGTAGCCACACAGACCCTGTTACAGTAATCCAACCAAATGATGATCAGGGCATGGATTATTGTTACTAGGACATCTTGGTCTAAGTAGAGTTGGAGCTCAGTGAAATCTGCTTTGACTACATTTATCACCTGCTGTATAGGCAGGAGGTGAAAGTCCAGGGGAACCCCCAAGCCACAAACCAACTCCTTTGGGATAAATGTGGTTCCATCAGGTGCAACTGCTGAGCCAGTGTTATTATGTTATCTAGATGTTTATGGACAACTAGCAAATTTGACTTGGTAGGATTTAGTCTCAGCTTATTTTCTTCCTATTCAGATCTTTCAGGTACCAATTTAGGGCTTTTATATTACCTCCAGTTTAGCCTAGAGTAGGAATATATAATTAGTAATAGCACTTATACTTACATATGTAGTCCTTGCCTTACAACTGTTCACTTAGTCACCGTTCAAAGTTACATCGCTGAAAAAAGTGAGCTATGAGTATTTTCACACTTAAGATCATTGCAGCATCTCCATGGTCATGTGATTTCCATTCGGATGTACAGTCACATATATGATGGTTGCAGTGTCCTGGGGTCATGTGATCACCTTTTGCAACCTTATGACAAGCCAAGTCAAAGGGGAAACCAGATTCACTTAACAACTGTGTTACTAATTTAACAACTACAGTGAATCACTTAACAAATGTGGCAAGAAAAGTCATAAAATGGGGCAAAACTCAACAGCATAAATTTGGGGCTCAGTTGTGGTTGTAAGTTGAGGACTACCTGTATACTGCTTCATAGTGTTTGATAGCACTCTCTGAATGGTTTACAATGTCAGTATATTACCCTCAACAATCTAGGTCCTCATTTTATCGACCTTGGAAGAATGGAAGGCTGAGTCAACCTTGAGCTCATCAGGATTGAATCCCAGACTGTGGGCATAATTAGTGTCATATATTGATGACATTTCAACTCAAACCACTGGCAATTTCATGTAGATGTTTTAAAATATATGGGGAAAGCCCCATGTCCTGAGGTATTCTACATTACAGGAATCTGAATCCTAACCCATGATAGAAACCACTTTATTATTTATTAATTTATTATTTATATTTATATACCGCCCTTCTCCCGAAGGACTCAGGGTGGTGTACAGCCAAGTTAAAACATGTAGAGAGAAAATTTAAAAACAATTTAAAACAAAATTAAACAGTTTGGCCCATAACCAATTAAAAAACCAGTTGTGAACCAGATTAAAAGACTAAAAAAGAGTCATGCCAGCCCGGCTTATTGGCATAGGAGAGTTTTGAGGGCACGGCGGAAGGTGCGTAGGTCTGGGATCCTACGAATCTCCAGGGGTAATTCGTTCCAGAGGGCAGGGGCCCCCACAGAGAAGGCCTGGGGGTCGCCATTTGGCATTGTCTGACCGATGGCACCCAGAGGAAACCCTCTCTGTGGGAGTGTACTGGCCGATGGGAGGTCATTGGTGGCAGAAGGCGGTCTCAAAAATATCCAGGTCCTAAGCCATGGAGCGCTGTGAAGATGTTCACCAGCACCTTGAATCGTACCCGTAAGACCACAGGAAGCCAGTGCAGCTCGCACAGGATAGGTGTTACATGGGAGCGCCACGTTGCTCCCACAATCACCCGCACAGCCGCATTCTGGACCAGTTGGAGCCTCTGGGTGTTCTTCAAGGGGAGCCCCATGTAGAGAGCATTACAGTAGTCCAGGTGGGAAGTGACAAGGGTGTGAGGGACTGTGCGCAGGGACTTGCTTAAACAGGAGTAGAATCACCACAGAACAGTGCACTCAACTCCCAGTTCCTTCCATCAATAAGAAAGATATAATGATTAATTATATTAAACCCTGTGGAGGGGCCTAAAAGTGGGACGGTCCTCCCATTTAGTCCCTACAGAGGTCATTGACCAGAGCAACCAATGCTGTTGTAGAGCCAGTTTGAACTCCACTTAAGTCTTAGGAAAGAGCCTTAGAAAGAGTCTTAAGACTAAGTAAGCTATGTGAACTTTTGTTTGCATGCTTATGAGCTAAAATAAAAGTCTTGATGTTATATAAGCGGTTTGAGTAATTGTTTCGAAGTAAAATTTAAGCAAAGTCACCTTACATTCTATCACAATTGAATTAAATAGAATTTTATAAATAATAAAATTGATGTTTGCCAGCCCAGGTATCTTGACATAACAGGTAATCCTCAATTTATACCCTGTTCTTAATGTTATAACTGCTACATCACCCCAGCAATTATGTTTACATTTACGATCAGTTGCAGTGTCCCACAATCACATGGTCACATTTTGTGAGTTTTTTGTTGTTTTCCACCTATTGGATAAGCTGGATTAAGATTTAGGATCAGGTGGCTTGCTTAATGACCATGTGATTCACTTAACAACCATCATAATGATTGTACCATCGAATCTAGTCATGGGGTGACTTGATTTACAACTGCAACGACTTAAGACCAAAATTCTGGGCTCAGATGCGGCCATAAATTAAAGGCTACCTGTGTTTGAAGTTTTATCTTTTCATTTATATGCATTATCTATTGCCTACTTCCAAGATCTGTACTCCAGATGAAGTTTGTTTTTTCTTTTTCCAACTTTCTAAATAATTGTGGTTATTTATATTGTTGGCTGTAATTTCAGAAATAGATTATGTCTACATGATTAAAATGTTATTATTTTTTTAGAGAAAAGCCTCCTAAAAAGATAGAAAGATTAACGCTTCTGAAATCAGTACACATTTATAAGAAGCACAGAGTTCAATATGAAATGAGAACACTTTATCAGTATATAGAGGTAAGTAAACAGTTGCATGTTCAACTAAAAAATAATAGGTACATAGAACGCACAGAAAAGAGTTTTTTGGAAAAGTGTATACCTTCTCTCAACAACTTAGATATTTGTTAACTTATGATAGGCACTTATAGCCATATCTAGGCTTTATATTTTGATTTTCTGGATTTAAGTAAACGTAGGAGAAATCTCTTAAATCAGAGACTATTTATAATTGCTACGTAATGCTACTTGTACATGCAGATTTTCCCCCCAGATTATTTTTACCCAAAAAGTATGAGAGTGCTTTCTATTTCAGTTAAAGAATTTAACTGGTAGCACAGCCAATGTTTACTTGGAATACATTCAGCGAAATCTACCAGAAGGGGTTGCCATGGAAGTCAAAAAGGTATTGCTAATTTTGTTCTGTTTATAGGGGTATGCAAAATGTTTTATACACAAATTCTTCTATGCATGGAGCAGTTATTTTAGAGCGGCCTGGACTCAAACCAAAAAAATACCGGTTCTGACTGTTTTTCTTCATGCACACAATTGCTTGCTTTTGTGTTGGAAGCACAGTGCACACAATAAAACAGCTGTTTTGATTCGGGCAAAAATGGTGGGGTGGGGGGAGGAATACAAGATTGCCAGCAGCTGAGGAGAGGCAGGGGATGGAAGAGCAGTTGTGTGTTTCTATAGGAGAATGCCACACTGAGACAAAAGCAGAAGCAAGCAAGGGTGGGGCAGGAAGATGGTGGGAAGATTGGGAGATTGATAAACTATACTAGGCTAGGAGCTGCAGGGAGGGGGGCAGTGCATACAAGTAGTCTTCTACTTATGACTATTGATGGTTCAAAATTACAGTGACTTTGTAAAAAGTGACTAGTGATCTATATTTGCGCTTACAAGTGTCATACCACCCCTGCCGTCACATGATCACAAACTCAAGTGCCTGATAACTGACTTGCATTTACAATCTGTTGTAGCTTCCTATGGTCACATGATCGCAACCCTTTTTTTCCCAATTTCGGGGGCAAATGTCCATTGGGGAAGCTGGATACCCTTAACAATCATTGTAAACATTGTAAAATGGGATCTGACTTGACTTACGATCATAATAACTTATGACAGAAATTCCAGTCCAAATTGTCGTAAGTTGAGGAGTATCTGTATCAATTTCTAGAACAGGATGATTTGCTTGGGATTTGGAAACAAAACAGTCTCCTTGTTTATGTAATATAAAATATGTTGAATTCTTAAGTTTTAATATTAATCAGCTACTAAAACACGTCTTTTGCTACCTTCTTCACACATTGTGTTGGGTTTTTAAAAAATACCTACAGAATTTATCTAGAGAACCTATGAACTATTCCAACATAAGTATATAACTATATATTTCCCATTGTTTTTAGACCAAATTAGAGAAACTTCCTGATCATATTCAGAAACCTATTTGGGATGTCCTGCCTGAAGTAGAAGAAACCACAATTACATCATAAAAACCTGGACTCCTTTTGTTTTAATTTCCCTATGGGTTAATTAAGAAATCAACATGAAGTACCATAGTTGTTTTATAAAATCAACCAATTTTGAAAGAGCCCTGTATCAGGGTACTTACAGGGAATCTTTATTACTTGACCAAGTATTTGAACTTTACAATGAAAGCTTATTGGGTCAGAAGCAATTAAAGAAAAAAAAAGTGGACATTTCATCTGCACCATAATTTGGCTGAAGATGTTGAAAATGATCGTGTCCCTGTATATTATTAAAACAAATGTTATACCAAATTGTTTATCAACATTCATTATTTGAAACGATAATTTGCTCCAGTTGTTTCCTATATAGATGCCTTGAGGAGAGAACCATCAAACTTGTAATATTCTATCACTAACTCTTTAAACACTGAAATATTTTTATGTAATATTTTTGAAAACATTTAGAGCATTTTCAATAGGGAATTAATTGTAATTCACTTACACTGTTAGGAAATGTAGGATGGAAGTATTTGTATGTATTTAACATGTTGAATCATTTAAATTCTGCTGAAAGGAACAGCCATATATACTTTCTGTATCCTTGATTGTATTCATTAAACCTCTGTATTCAGCCATTAAAAGCCAAACAATCTGGGGTTTTATACAAATATTTAATTTGCTGCTTAGTTTCTAGGTAATTTACTCAGAATAATGTTTTTGTATGATTAGTTGTATCTTAATATTTTAAAGCTATTTTAAGTGGTATTAATCAAAAGGCAGGGTTGAAATTTAATTTTTAAAAATGTACACGCATCTTTACACATACAAGAAGTACCTGTAGGAAGTAAATTTTGGAAGCAGAACATAAAGCACATTTAGAATAGCCATGATAGAAAGCTGATAGATTTCTCTGAAATCTAAAGTCAACTAATAAATAAAGAAATAATTGTAGTCTAGCATATAGTGTCAGAATTGTCAGATAGCATATTTGAACCCATTTTTATTCTACTCGTGTATTATCCTTTGAGCCCTGGATTAGAAATGCTGTTAATATCTTATTCCAGTACTTGGAAATGTTAAAGTCTGGTGAGGATGGAACAGATTGACATTGAAACCAAGCAAGATGGAGGTGCCACTTATCCATAAGTTCTCTGTCAGTGTTAGTGCTGCCTCTTAATATACCTTGGAGAATCTTTCTGGACTCCCAGCTCTTGTTCAGAGCAGCAAGTGGAATCTCTGGCCAGGACAGCCTTTGTCAAGCTTTAGCTGATGCACAAGTTATGACCTAACACCAAATGCAACATGTAGTAATTCATGGCTTTATCATCTGGTTAGGATAATAGTGTTGCACTCTATGTGGAGATGCCTTTAAACACCATGCAGAAGCTACCATTGATCCAGAATGCAAGAAGCCATGTGTTAACTGACATTAGTGAAGTGTGTCTTGTACCTTGTACTGGCTTCCAGTCAGCTAATTTTACTCCACAAAACTATCTAGGTGCAAAGTACAAAATCATCCCAAGAAAATCAATTCGAATTAAAAGGGGAATAAAACTAGAAGCACTGCTGACCTTTGGGAACATTTTTGACTATAATACTGTAGTTCCCTGATCACATTTAGGAAAATGACAGTTCCCTGATCACATTTGGATAAACTCAGCTTTTTGTGCAGATTTTGTATAATTCAAAATTGGCTCTTGATGTATGTTAATGTGTTTTATGATATATCAGTTGTACTTTTTTATTAGATGGCTATTTTTCCTATATAGTAAATCTCCAATAGTGATTTTAATTGCAGTAGGATATAAAAGCAGCTCAATAATGTATGGTAAAATATCAGAAAAAGATACTCAGTTTAAAGGATCTATTTATCAGCAAAATAATTTCCATTTTATAAGCTTTAAGCCATGGGCAGCAAACAAATACAAAAGAATACAAATGACAGAAAACCAATCGCTCTATACTTGTCAAAGGAGACAATGCACTACCAGAAATATGCCAACAAGTGGGAGGAGAAAGCAAACTTCCTTTCCTGCAGTTCAGCCTACAAACCAAACTCCAAAATGGTGCTTGGTCTCTGAAAGCACATCAATTCCAGAAAGAGGATGGGGCTTACCACCACAAGCACTACCCCCTGCAGGACACTTGGCTTAACCTATCCTTGGATTGCTATTTCCCTGGCACCTGGTGAATGCCACAAGGATCCTTAATTTGTTTTAGAATGTAAAAGTTCTTAATTGTTTTGCCTGATCTGATACCCTTCAGACCACTGGAATACAATTATAATTCAAAGGCACCAAGATTTACTATTACAAAGGTTAGAATTATGGACATTGCTGTTCAGCACCTTGCAAGACCTGGGGCTGGAAAACATTGACCTATATACTATCTTTGAAGTCCACTTCTAATTAACTTTCTTTTGTTTGTAATATACAGAATAACAGTTGGAAAGGACCTTAGAGGTTTTCTAGTCCAACCCCCTGCCCAAGCAGGAGATTCAGACAAATGATTCTGAGAAACCTCCCGCATTGGAGAACCCACAACTTCTGAAGGCAAGCTGTTCCACTGATTGTTATAATTGTCAAGGAAATTCTAGGTTGGATCTCTCTCTGATAAATCCCATATGCTACTTATCTTGCCAACAGGTGCTTTGGAGAATAGGTTATTCCTGTCTTCTTTGTCACAGCTTCTCAAATATTGGAAAACCACTATCATGTCACCACTAGTCCTTCTCTTCGTTACACTTGACATACCAGTTCCTGCAACCATCATGTGTTTCAGCCATAATGTCATATAAAATAGCACTCACAATAGCACACATAACATCATATAAGATAGCACTCACTATTCCAAAAGTGCATTAGCTTCTAGATAGCTTCTTGGACAAGCTCATTCCTCCCAAACATCGATCAATAATTAATATAGTCTGCCCACACAACATGTATAGCTTCGTAATAAGACAGCCAGCATTCCCTGAAATATTCAGCTTTTTAGTCTCAGAGCTCCGTTGAATGGGACCAGATATCCACTTACAACACAACCCTATACATGCTTTTCCATATGTGTGCATAGGCAATTCATATTACAGGTTATTAAAAGCGTTTAATAAAAGACAGCATTTTGAAAAGAAAACCCAATTCTTGTTGGAGAAAGACCCAAGTGAAACTCCGCCCACTGTCGTCGTTGTGGGAGGAGAGCCGGTGTTTCTCAACCTTAACCACTTTAAAAACGTGTGGACTTCAACTCCCAGAATTCCCCAGCAAGCATGACTTCTACGGCAACCAAATCTGGGGAGGAGTCTGTCGCAAGAGGAACCTGACTGCGTGGCTAGGGCCGTAAAAGGTTCGAGAAAGGGAACCACGTGGGAGCCGGAGTAGGAAGTTTGTAGAGATGGGGAAGAGGAAAGCTCGCCAGCAGCGCCAGCAACTGATCAGCCACTTAAGCAAGAAGCAAAAGAAGCATCTCAAGGATTTTGGGGAGGAGCACCCTTTTTATGATCGGTAAGCCGGCCGGGTTCTAAAATTGCCTCTGAGCCGAGAGCTGACGGCGCCCATTGCATCATTTCCCCGGAGTCTATTTGTGCCCATTGAGATACGTTCCCTTTCTCCATTCCGCATCCTCCTCTGTCAAAGAAGCAGGCAAGGTTTGTATGAGTTTCTTCCGAGTAGCAAGGCATTAAATACCTGTCTGGACGAGAACACCCTTTCCTTCCCTGTTTTATTGTCGGTCTTCATTGCCTTTTCCCCTCTTGTATCTATATTCCTGCGACTCATTGTCAGCAGAAGTCTCTGCTAGTTGTAGACTTAGTTGAATGAATGGCTTAGTTCAGGTAGGCATAAAATGCCAGCATATTGTATAGGCTAAGGAAAACATAACTGCACTTTATTAATTGCTACCAACCTGCCTTCCATTGAGGACCTGTATACTGCACGAGTCAAAAAGAGGGCTGTGAAAATATTTACAG
>JANHZT010002361.1:176311-186729 GCA_032468215.1 Stegonotus admiraltiensis
GCCTGGTGAGATTTGAACTTGCAGTAATTGCAAGCAGCAGATGTTATTAACAGTGTTTTAGTCCACTGTACTACCACAGCTCGTTTTTATATTTCTATAGATAGTCCCTCAATGAAGGTATCATTGTGATCTATCCAGTTGTGATAAACTCTAGGGATTGGTGCTCCTGTCTATTTCTTAGCTGAGGGAGCCAGCATTGTCCGAAGACTTTTCCATGGTCATATGGCCAGCATGACTATATGCCAAGGTGCACAGAATGCTGTTACCTTCCTACCGACGTAGTACCTATTTACCTACTCACATTTACATGTTTTCAAATTGCTAAATGGGCAGCTGGGGAAAATAATGGCAGCTGATTCCGTCATGCAGTGCCTGGATCTTGAACTCAGGCTGTCAGGTTTCCAGCTGACAAGCTCAGCATCTTTAACCACTGAGCCACCACACCCCCATTCCCTCAATAACTGTAGCCTTTTGACTTGGTTACCAAGTCTTGACCAAAGTGTTTCATCTTCTAATAAAAGAGATTCTTATAAGTAAGAAATACTTCTAAGTATCTTAGATATTGATATCTGCTGTACAGAATGTCAGTATACACCTTCTATCTGTTTGATTTACTTTGAATCAGTTAATATTTGACTATTGATTTCTAGCATAGTTGTTTGAGATTGAAATCTCCTTATGAGTTCAGAGATCTTTTGAAAGACTTTCCTTATATCCATGCCTGTCTCCATCTTTAATATTTTTACAAATGTCATTGTAGCGTTGTTTCTTCTCTCTTCTAACAGTTCTCTGAAATTCTTGGTTTTGGCTTTTTGACTTGGCAGTTTTGATTGTTTTGACATAGCTTTGCTTTCTTCTGTTTCTTGTTCTTTGGCAGTTTTGTTTCACATTCATCTTTAACAACTTCTTCGATTTCATTCCATGGTTCTTCTGGTACATTATTAATGAGATTCAGGACTAGAAAACAATTCATGATGTTTTCCTTGAAAATGCTGAAGATCATAGCTGGAAATTGGTTGATTTTCTTTTTCTGCATTAGTTTGATTCAGAGCTTCTATATGAATAGTTCACAATTTATTCCATAGTCATCCCCTGGCCATGATTTTGCTGTTGTGACTGAGCT
This sequence comes from Stegonotus admiraltiensis, assembly GCA_032468215.1. Classification (NCBI taxonomy): domain Eukaryota; kingdom Metazoa; phylum Chordata; class Lepidosauria; order Squamata; family Colubridae; genus Stegonotus; species Stegonotus admiraltiensis. Next base: position 177,435 of record JANHZT010002361.1, read on the forward strand.
CTTATTCTTCTTCTATCAACAACATAGTCAATTTGACTTTTATGTAAGGTAGTCCTCAATCATAACTGCCCAGAATTAAGTTGTAAGTTATGCCAGTTATGTGATTATGCTTGATGACTACTTTTGTGGCATCTTAAACTAACACCATAGCCATTAAGGTCATTAGATAAATGGGTACCTATTTCTCTATTGGGTATTTTTTTTTGCTAGAAACTGGAAGTCAATACTGGATTCTGGCAAAAAGCGTTGTAACTTGTGGTCATGGGACTGTGAGATGCTGCAAACGGCCATAAATATGGCTAATTGCCAAGCACCCAAAACATGATCATGTGACCACAGGGGGAGGGCAGCTGTTGGAACTTCAAATCTTGCTCATAAGTAGTACTATGGAGGTCCATCATAACTTTCAATTGTCACAAGCTGAAGACTAACTGCATTCCATCTGGCGATATTTGTGTATATACTATAGGTGTTTGTGTATATACTATCAGTGCTTGAAGCCTAAATTTGAATAATAGTGGTTGATATTATTGGGTCTTTGACTGCATTGTACCCAGGTACTGTGTTTGTCTTAATCTCATGCTCAAGTACCTTAATCTCATGCTTACAAATATTATAGGTTTTGACTGAGCGGGGTAGCCTGCCTTTGCTATCACATCCTCTGGCCACTCCACCACCCTTTCCCAATTTAGCTGCAACATTTGGTAGCAGCTCAGTCTTTTAACTGGAAATGTAGGAAGAGTAAGGTTTGCAGCATTGCTGAGTCTCATGGTAGCGCTCTCGTTTCAGTATTCTGAGATAATTATTTGTATCTTGACTAGATTTGCTCTTGAACATATAGCCAAAAATTCAGCTAACTAAAGTATATTTTTACATCTAATTTGTCTACTGGCATATAATTCAAGTGAATGAGTTTAAAATAGCATTCTGCTTTAATTGTTTTGCTCAGTTTGCATTCAAATCCTTAAATGAAATCACTCTTGACAGGCTGCATTATAAATTTGTATAAAAATTGTATGTCCTTATTTTCACACAAAATATATATAGGAACATGTATAATAATTTAATAAGTACATTAATAAAATAACTACTTTTCATCTTTAGAAACAGTCTTTCAACTGCAGATTTGCCAGTCATTATTATTACATGGAACAGAAGCAGACCTGATTAAAAAGAATTGATGAGAATAACAATGAAATGAAAGATCAGACGACAAAGGGATATCTGAAATGCTTTTAAGACATTTTTCATGACAGTTCAGATTTTAAAATAGAAAAACTTGCAAAGAAAAAAAACAAATATAACCATTTCTCATAACCAAGTGTCTTTTTTTCTTTCCAACTGTCTTTCCCCCCCTCCTTCAAACAATTCAGCATTGAAGTTTTCTAGCTACAAGCTGTCTTAATTAAAAGCAACAATAGATTGCAGGCTTTTGGAGAACGCTGGTACAGTATTTGTAATGTATTTATAGTTAGGAACATTAGAATATTCCTACTACACTAGGTCACCTTCCATTGGATTCACTTGCACAGCTCTTATTTATTGTAATTGATCTGAAGATTTTGAAGATTGTTTAAAGCTGAAATGTATTCCAGTCAAGCAGTTTTCATAATATATGCCTTTATGGGGAGATTAAAGATTCTGTCAGCTTCCATTAATTGTGTGGTAAAGGATTATTATGTCTGCAATCTTTCTTTCTTCACTTCTCTTTTTACATTGAGCAACTTGTTTGACTTCTATTCATCTCTGTTTGAGGTTATGAAATATATCTTAAACAGAAGAGGACTATGGTGTCCATGTGATTTTTAAGACTCACAAAATCATTTGGAGTTTCAAGCACTTTACGATCGTATTATGATGAATTACCATATTTTTCAGACTATAAGATGCACCGGAGTATAAGATGCATCTAGATTTCAAAGAGGAAAACAAGAAAAAAAAAAGGTTTTGGCCTCCACATGTCCAAATTTTGCTCTCCCCAGCCCCCAGGAGCACTCTGCAGGCCTCCCAAACCCTCTGCCCAGCCCGTTTTTGGTGAAAACGGGACGCGCAGGGCTGGTTTCGGGAGGCCAAAAACAGGGCTGGTCTATAAGACGCACTGACATTTCCAACCACTTTTTTTGGGGTGGGGGGAGGAAACTGTGTCTTACAGTCTGAAAAATATGGTAGCTCAGGTTTTGGAATTTGTGAGAAATTATGTGGGTCAAAAGAAGCCAAAAAGATTTTGTCCACCTATGTACATATATTGGGCACTTTGTCTAAATTTCTGTACAGTTCCTCTCTGGGGGTTTCCCCCCCCCCCATGTCTATTTCAGTATCCTAATTATTTCTTGTGGTTTTCTGAAATTTTAAAGGAATCCTTGTATAGTGAACTGGTGATCAGCGTATGAAAAAAGCTACATGATCTGTAAATGGCATCTTTGTCATTCATTATTTACCACAAATGTACCGTATATTTTATGTTCAGGCAGATACTTGAATGTTTACCACATTCCTTTGTACACCATTTTGAATTGTTTCTTTGTGTAGAGCTACTTTGAAAGCATTCAAATAATAGTCTATTTCAGGTTCTGTATTTTCCAACAAGTGCTCTAGACATTGTCTATTTGTGACATATATTAATTAATTATATTAATTAACCTTGCTGGACACAAACAGTGTTGTTTAAATAACAACAGGATTTAAATACAGGTAGTCTCAAACTTACAACCACAACTGAGCCTGGAATTTTGGTTGTAAGTTGTTGCGGTTATAAGTTGAATCACCATGTGATCCAACTCAATTTTATGACAGTTTTTATAACAATCATCAAGTGAGTCACCATGGTCATTAAGCAAATGATATGGTCGTTAAATAAATCACATGTTTGTTAGCCTGAATCCAATAAACTTTTTATTGGATAAAGTTTATCCAATAAACTTTTTAAAATCATTTTTTGCTGGAAAACAGCAAAGAGGTCAAAAAATCCAATTTGGAAAATTAAGAACCTATTATACTTTGCCCTAATAAAATGTATTCTCCTTTTGTTGCTTTTTTGTTTTTCAGGCAGCTGTCTACTGTTTTGCATTTACTATGTGACTTTTCTGCCTTTGTATCAAGGCAGTTAAGTAATTATTTTCTTTATAATAGTTCTTTTCACTATTAGATTTTTGAGTTTATGTTCTTAATATAGTCTCCAGTGCTTGGATCTGTTAATACCTAGGCCAGTGGTGGCGAACCTTTTCAGCACCGAGTGCCCAAACCAAACTTGCACGCACCAGAGTGCTGGAAACCCAAAGACCAGGTGGCTGATGCACATGCTGGCTTTGGGTTTCTGGCGGTCCAGCACACTCAAAGACCAGGGAGCCGGCGTGCATGTGCATGCTGGAAACCCAAAGCCCAGGTGGCCGGTGCATGCATGTGCACCAGCCACCTGGTCTTTAGGTTTCCAGCACTCTGGCATGCACGAAGACCAGCTGCCAGCACATGTGTGTGCCGGAAACCATAAGAGCAGCTGGTGACAGCACATGTGCCCACAGAGAGGGCTCTGTGTGCCATCTCTGGCATGCATGCCGTAGGTTTGCCATCATGGACCTAGGCCATTAGTATGATAGGTAAGTATGCTAAATCAAAGCAAAGTCCTACTTACTCAAAAAAATTATTTCCACTGCAACTGAAAATAATATTGATTACCTTCAGTAATAAATATCATTTATAAAATTCTTTTTAAAGTAATCTAAATTGATAGTCATTACTACATCTGGTATTCACCAAGTTCTATGTGAAGGTATGTGCCGTATGATAAATAATAGTAATAACAATGTGAAGAAATCATTCCATTTATCTATTGCTATTTGACCATATTCCAGTTCTTCACAGATCTATTATATCAGGTCAATTCCAAACTAAATCAAGTGGAGATCCTATTTTGCATGGAGCCTTACCCCTTTCCCCCCTTTCTTATCAGTGGAGTTTTTCATCCAAATAAGGTCTGCTACAGGGAAGACCATGGTAACGCCTTCCAACTGTGGATTAGATTACCCTCTCCCCCCCACACTTCCTCTGTTAATTTAAAAAAAAACAACAGTCTAGGCTTTTGCAAATTATTTGAATGACATATTGTTGTGCGGAACTTTTGAATGTATTGCTTTTTCTATGGCTATCCAGAAATCTAGGAATTTGTACAATGCTTTCTTAAAATCTCCTTTTTTTGTTTTACTTGCTAAGTTATTTTAAACTTTGAATAGTTAGAGTTCGTTGATTCGTTTTACAGCCATCATGTTTACTTTATTTTGTAGCAGTTCATCACTTTAACAGAAAGGTACAAATGCACCATTATATGGATACTGCACATTAATGTCAGCTCTTTACAAAATGCATCAATTTGTCAGATAAAGAAGGAAATTAGTTACACTTTCTAATGTTAAAGTCACACCCTACCTAATTTAGAAGCACTTTTTACTTGAAGTTGCAAGCCTTAGGATACTTATTTGAATTATGCATGACTGCCTACTTTGGAGATCCATTAGCCTGCTGTTTGGATAATGTAAACATGTTCAGAATTTTAAGTATACTGTATGAGTGGCAGATAAAAATAGAGCTCATAACAGTATATATTTAGTTAGATGTAACTCTGAAAGAATAGAAAGCTGAACACTACCAATATTTTGAATATGGAGTGACTATCCAGGTGACTATTATCTGCTCTCTGGTAGTTCAAGTAGGATGAAGGGATAATCGTCTCTTGCCTCTGGACACAAGAGAAGTTGGATCTCTTTCCTCAAACCAGAAAAACTAGAGATTAAGATAGGGAGAGGTGATGAGAACGACTGCAGGGTCACAGTGAGGATTCTAAGCACTGTCAGATGAAATTGCTCAGATTTGCTTGCAGTTGGACTAAGATTATACAGGTCCTGTGAATTGCCTGCTATTTGGGAAGAATTTGAAAATGTTTGTCCTGATAAAGCAGACAGGGTCCCTAGAGCTGTGAGTTCAGCCCTGACTTTTAATTTTTAGTCCCCTGTTTTTCCTGGATGATTATGTTCTTCTAGGATTATCCGGATTATCTAGGATTATCCAGATTATCTGGATTCCTTTCAGTCAAGATTCAGGCCTGGTCATAGTACTGAGATGGTACTGATCAAGACTGGTAAATGACTTTTGGTACGGTTAGGATAGGGATAGTGCATCCATCTTGACCCTCAACCTGTTAGCAGCATTTAATATCATTGCTCATAGCATCCTCCTGAGCTGGCTCAGGGAATTGGGAGGTACAATGTTATAGTGCAGTGATGGCTAACCTTTTTGCCATTACGTGCCAAAAGCAGGGGGAGAGCTAGGGGATCATGAGCACATGTGCCCACACCCATAATTAAATGCCCCCATGCATGTGCATGCGACCCCCGCGGCTCCCCCCACTTTTGGCACGTGATGGCACGGTAGGCCCATTTTTTGCTCTTCCCAGGCTTCAGAGCCTTTCTAGGAATCTGGGGAGGGTGAAAATGCCCCCCCCCAGGCCCTCCAGAGGCTGGAAATGGCCCGTTTGCCAACTTCCGGTGGGCCTGGAAGGCCCGAAAATCAGCTGGCGGATCTGAGGTTGCGTGCCCACTGAAACAGCTCCTCGTGCCACCTGTGACACGTGTGCCATAGGTTTGCCATCACGGTTATAGTGGTTCCATCTACATGAAGCCTTGGAAGAAAGTTATTTGTTGACACACTATCATGAGTATGCTGATGATAGCCAAATATATATCATTGTCGTGGGTTACCAAGGTCCTTTCTTGGTGCCCAGAGCAGGGGTGGGTTCTACTTACCTTTACTACCGGTTCGCAACAAAATCGCTTCGCTCACGCATGCACAGATTGCTTCTGATGACATCAGGGTCAGTGGGCGGGGCCTCCCACCGGTTTTACTACTGGTTCTATAGAATCGGTCCAAACCGGGGACAACCTACCACTGGCCCAGAGGCTGTGGGGGTCTGAATGGAGGAAAATAGGCTTCAGCCTGTCAAACTGAGTGGCTGTGGGTTTCAAGGCAACCTGGTTTTGGAGTTTTTCTATCTTTAATTCTGTTTGATCTTTCACTTCCCCAGTCAGAGCTGGCAGAAGAACCTTAGCTACATGTTCTAATGCTGACAAACTTCAATTGTATATTAAGTAACTCTAATACAGTGTTAAGTGTAATGTCAGTGTCATCCAAATTTCATATAGTCCTAATAAATTTTCACTTTACCAATCCCTAATATAATAATTATTCAATACATTCATTATGAATCTGGGAAATACATTTACTCATTAGCTGGATGCAGATGATGCAAATGACAACTTCCAAAAAGCTGATTGCATTTAGATATGCTCTAAAACTGATTAAGATAAAAACAAATAGAAATTGAAATGGTCTTGAGATCATCTTTATTTTCCGAAAAGTATATTAACTCCTTGATTTCAGTAGTGAGCACAGCGCTTCATTATGGTGGATAAATCATTATACACCTGGCTGCCACTATGCTATTATCCACTTATGGATTCATCAGGTTATTTAATAGAGTACAGTTACACATTCTGAGGCCTTGGGGTATGGACATCCATAGTGCAAATGAAAAACATGTATATGAACATGTGGTAATGCAAACTCTGTTCTTTTTGTACTTGCTTCACAATGTACACATGTAAGAGACAGAATTTTTATTGTGCTAGCCTTTTGCATATTGTGCATTTTGACAAAATCAGCTTATTGTAGCTGTTCCTGCCTGGGACTTCATAGAGCCTTTGATATGATTTCCCAAACCCATCAAAAAGTAGCCATCAGGTTCGCCTGATCCGCCAATTGTGCCCCTTTCTGGATTGGGATTCCCTGCGCACGGTCACTCATGCTCTCGTCACTTCCCGCCTGGACTACTGTAATGCTCTCTACATGGGGCTCCCCTTGAAGAGCACCCGGAGGCTCCAACTGGTCCAGAATGCGGCCACGCGGGTGGTTATGGGAGCAGCTTGGCGTTCCCATGTAACACCTCTCCTGCGCGCGCTGCACTGGCTTCTGGTGGTCTTCCAGATGTGATTCAAGATTTAACATCTTTAAAGCACTCCATGGCTTAGGACCTGGGTACCTACAGGACCGCCTTCTGCTACCAATAGCCTCCTACCGGCCAGTACGCTCCTACAGAGAGGGGCTCCTCGGGCTGCCGTTGGTCAGACAGTGTTGACTGGCGACCCCCAGGGGGAGGGCCTTCTCTGTGGGGGCACCTGCCCTCTGGAACGAGCTGCCCCCAGAGGTCCGGAGGATCCCAGACCTGTGCACCTTCCGCCAGGCCCTTAAGACCTTTTTATTCCAACAAGCTAGGCTGGCCTGATTTTTAAATTGGCTTGATTTTAATTGATTTTAAATTCGGGGGATTTTAATAATGATTTTAAAGGTGGGCCAAAATATTTAATCTGATTTTAAAATACTTTTAACTTTTATATTCATGTGTTTTACTATGGCTGTATACCCCCCTGAGTCCTTTGGGAAAAGGGCGGTATATAAATATAATTAATAAATAATATTAATAATTAAATTTACAGTTCTTAATTTACAGTTCTGGAATCATGAAATACCCTGGAGTAACAAATACCATTGAAATAATTCAATTTAAATGAAATGTAAATACAATTAAACTAAATATAGATTTTGTTTTGTTCTTCATTGTGATTCAGATGCCAAGAGTACCCCTTAGGCCTTAAAATATCGCACATTTTTGTATTGGAGAGTTAATCTTGTAGAATATAATGAAGATTACTATTTAGAGTGCATTCTTAGATATATCAGCTGTTGAATCTGAAATTATATGATTGCCACTCATGTAATCCTGAAAGAGACGAAGTGTGTACTTTCTTCATAAATGCTATGGCTCCATAAAATAAACCTCCTGTTGCAATTTAATCTGGAAAGTTAACTATTCCTGTTTGTTTATTTACAATAAATTCAGATCATCAAATGATCTTATAATCTGCTTTTGAAGGGTGACATAAAGCATAAATAAATACATAAATGTTGTCTTTTCTTATCCATATTTTATAGAAGATGCATGTAATAGGTAGTTTTAGAATCAATTTGCAAATCAGTATAGGAAGATCAGGGGTTTCCACAAGTGCATGGAAAAAGGATTGGAATTCAATTGCATGGTTCAGCTACCACCTTAATTGTATTGTCCCACTCAGATACCCCTGAGAAGTATCTAACTTTAAGAGAAAGAGAACGAAATTCCTAAAAGGTATGAAAATAACATTGGGTAAAACCTCTGCTTTTAGAAGAAAGTTTGGAAGACAAAGAATGATGAAAAAGATTTTGGCTTCCAGAATATAGCCTGAAAGGGCAGATTTTGTTGAAGATGAATCTGAATCTGTTCAATATCTATATTTCACAATCCCCCAGAACCCAATCTATGTTCTCTCGAATTTCACCTGAGGAAAAGAAGAGTTATAAATGGAATAATTGCTAAGTTTGTTCCACTGAATAATATGTAAAATGTTCTATGCTGTTATATTTATAAGTAGGACTGGTGAGTGACCCATGTTTTAAACTGAGTCTTAAACTGAACGCTGCTTGTATTTTACTTGAGAACTTCATTGTTATTTCTGAAATTCACAAATTACTACCAAAAGAAACAGCAATCTTGAAAGTAAAAACTGAATCTCTCATTTAATTGGTACATTAGGGATCAATGTTATCAATTTTATCTCTGAAATCTATTTAATTCTGTTTTTTAAAACAAAAACAGTTACTGGTGTATTTCATCTAGAACCTAAGTAGGTATTGTGCAGCTTGTTTCTGAGAGGGGGTAGCAAATTTAAGGAGTGGTATCAAGAGAGCAGAAAACCATAGATGGCTCAGATTCCTCCTGTGTGAGTTTCTAGTGTTTGATAAGACACACAAAGCAGTTTGGGAGAAAGCATGTCACTGGTATCCATGGCAACTCCAAAGATACTTCAGAACTCAAGGGGATAAAGTGAGCCACAGTAATGGGTCACATTATAAGGGCAAAATTCATAAAAGGCTTAGACATATACTTGTAATTAATTGTGATAACGAAGATGTGCCAGTTTAAATGGCATTTAAGAGCCTAAAGATATACTGGTTTTAAAAATGAATAGATTCATAAATAAATTTGAAATCTTGCTATTAAAATATACTGTATATATTAGAAGGAAACCAATTTATTAGTTTGTTTGTTTGTTTATTTATTTATTTATTTATTTATTTATTTATTATTTATTTATTTATTTATTATTAAATTTATATACCGCCCTTCTCCCGAAGGACTCAGGGCGGTGTACAGCCA
>JANHZT010002361.1:192131-202796 GCA_032468215.1 Stegonotus admiraltiensis
AGGAGCGTCTCCCCATCCTGACTGCCGTTTCCTCTCAACAGAGAAAGGACGTATCAGGTAAGACCAACGTCCATTTTAATTTATGAAAATTATAGGCAAAAATAGGATGGAAAATGCTGTTTACATAGTGAATTAAAAGAGGAATACTTGATATTTATTTTGGTGTTTGAACAAAACTATCTTCAAGTGAATGTGAATAGCTGTCCTTGTTCCTTTCAATAGAATATTTGTAGCTCAGGACTGAACTGTGGAATTCTTGGTGCTCTCTGAGCTTGGTGGTTTTCTTGCAGATGTTTCATTACCAAATTCAATGCTAATATGATAATATGTAGCACTGATAATGTTACCTAGTTTGGTACCAAATGATACATCTGCAAGAAAGCCACCAAGCTCAGAAAGCTCCAAGCAGCCCTCATTCCTTTATTCTCTCTTCCTTTTTCATTCATTCTGCCAATTTCTCTTTTCCTTCTTCTCCCTAGTATAGAATTGATAAGTAATGGAAAAACTTATTATATCATGTCTTTCATAACTAATTTTCTAGCTTTTGGTGAAGTTTTTTTTTAAAAAACTAAATTTTAATTTCCTTGGTTAAACAAATAAGAAACTGTCATAGTATTTGTTAATACTTTTTACATTTTAGCAGATTTTCCAAACAAAAAATAGTTAAACACATCTCCATTTTGACTTTTATTCCTCTAAGTAGGCTTTTGCATATATTTTATTCATTCACTGGAGTTTCTCCAGAAAAAAAGTGAAACTAGTCACAAGTATGTACAGTAGCCAGGATTTTCTTGGGTTTTTTTTCTAACCACTTAAAAGGATTTTGTTGAATATTAAAAATTATCTTATTTTTTTAAACAGCTAAATAATTAAAACCACATAAAACCACATTATCCATGTTTGGTGTTTTCTTATTAAATTTCAGCACCCACATCTGGGACAGCTTTGGAGATTTCAAAAATCAGGTTTGAAGTAGAATTTGGCTTGTAATACTATAGCTTGCCAACGTTGACCCTAGGTGGAACTTATTTCTGGATCATTCTTAAATTGTTTTTGCTTATTAAGTTACAACTATCACAATATTACCTGCTTTCACTTCTCACAACACATATTGATTTTTCTCACTTTGTAAGTTGTCTTTCATATTTATTATTTTCATTGGGAAAATAGATTTTATAAGTAAAACTTTTGCAAGTGGAACCTGAGATAACTCTTTCATTATAAGATAGCTGCATAGACTTGTATAATTTCACTTGTATATTTTTTTTGTTTGAAAAGAAAGGGGAAAATAAAACGTTGCATATCTTCATTAAATATTTATCATTGTTATCCTGTACGCTTGATACAGAGCAGGGTTATTTGGTGAGATGAACTCCAAAAATATTAAAATATGAAAATTCCATTTACACTTAGTACACTGGTGTAGCATAGTAGAAACCTCTGTGGATATTTAATATTTCAGAATAAAGGATTTTGTTTAATTTTTAAACATGTATTTCATTTTATGTTTTATTTAAATTGTTTTAACATTTGCTAGAAACCCCTGAAGGATTAAAACTTTTGAAACTTAGGTTAGATTAAAAATAGACATGAAGAATGCTGCATAAAAAGAATAGCAGAAAAAGGGAGGCCTGGGGTATCAGAGTATACCACTGAGAATGAAATGGGCCTGATTACAAAGCATTATTTGCAAAAATAATCAAGCTGTACAGTGCTAAAGAAACTTGATAGAAACAGGATGATAATAAACAACATGTATGTCTTCATATACTAATTTAAAGAATAAGAAAAAAAACCTCTAAGTTAATATACAAAATGGGATTTGGTGTAGCTATTCTTTAGCTAAAATTTTTGACTTACCGGTATTTACAAAAATGAGGAAACAGTTTGCAGACGTTAATGAAACAAAAAAAAAAGTTTGCAAAAACTGAATATTAGAACAAATATAGGAAGAGATGATAGAGACCTTTGGGGCACTGCGAAGCATACAAAATAATTGACCTTAATGTTCTGTTTTTGGAAGGATCTAATATGGAAGACAAAATTAAAGAAAAACTGAACAACAGAATATTTTTAAATTGAGGGGACAGTATAGAGATTACAGTTTAAACATTAATGCTAATAGTTAAAGATCATTATTTTTCTCCTGCAGAAAAAATATTTTTTTCTATACTATTTATTTTTAATGTAATTTTCTATCTTTTTATATCTGTTGTTTTTATATTATGTTTTTATCTGATTGTTGTGCTCACCCAGAGTCACTTTTGGTGAGATGGGCAGCTGTACAAATTTGATTAATAAAATAAATAAACACTTGTTCACAACCCGCCGAAATTGGCTAGTAGCAGTAATAGTCTCTCCAACTCTTTTTTCCTCCCAAGAATGGACATCTTCTGGAGAATTATCTCAGGCAAATTTTAGAAAGGGCTAATATTTGTAAAGTGCCAATGATGGAGTAGCTTGAAGCCATTTTGAAAAGTTTAGCCCTCTTTTAGAATGACAGTTAAAACTGCAAGAACTTGAGTCAAATAGGCAGAAAGTGCCACAGTCATGAAAGTTCATCATTAGTAAATGAACAGTAAAGATCAGACCCAGAGGTAAAGAACTTAGATAATGAAAAGATGCTTTTATTATCTGAAGACTGATGTTAAGCAGGGACCTGCTATTTGCATTAACCTATAATAATCAAAGCCGTTTATCTTCTTTGCCTAAAACTGTATAAGTATGCTGCAAAATTGCAGACCTGTACACTTGCTTTGTGGCACCTGTTCCAATACATCTCTGTTCTTTTATACAGAATAAAAATTGGATTTTGGTTCCTGTACTTGAATGTATTTCATTGGCTATTCACATCAAGTGAATAAACCTAGTGTTGGGCTGGGCCAGCACTAGGAGTCAGTTATTGTTGACAGTACATACATTTTCAAAAAATAAACATTCTCAAACATTTTAGTTGAAACTCTCATTATATAAAATCTAGATAATGATTTTTTTAAAAAAAATTGTTTGCTTGTAAATGGGTAGGAGAATGGTAAATGTTCTGCATTCTTAAATGGATTTTTCCATATAGATCTGCTTGATTATTTCTTAGAGTACCTTCTGTGTCTCCTGCTTTAAACTATATTATGGTACACCACACTGATTTGCAAACTATAAATTACTGGAAGATTATTTGAATTTTGTTTAATGTTAAATTGAAGAATTAACTATATCTTTGTTAATGTGCTAATTAATTTGATGAGAAATTGATTTTGAAAGAAAATACATGCTTGTTTTTAGATGTGCATGTTTGTGTGTAATATATCAAGCGATTTATTTTAAAAGATGCAGCCCTTTTATTGTAATAGAGATAGAAGGTGGAATGTCAGTTCAATGAATATAAATTTTAAAGCAGGGGTAGTCAACCTTTTTATACCTACCGCCCACTTTTGTATCTCTGTTAGTAGTAAAAAATTTTAACCACCCACCAGTTCCACAGTAATGGTGATTTATAAAGTAGGGACAAAACTCCTACCGCGCACCATGAAAGCTGGAACGCCCACTAGTGGGCGGTAGGGACCAGGTTGACTACCACTGTTTCAAAGTATCTTATTATGCAGAGTTATGTTTTTAATTGGGTAAAAATGTTTCAGTTGATCCATTTCAGTAATTAATAGCATAAATAAAATCATTCATGATAATTTGGGTATGGGTTTTGACACAAAGACAAAAATCTTTAGTATACTTTGCAAAATCAAAACTATGACTGAATGTAGGATCAGGACATGCGCTAAATAATAATAGTCAAAAAAGCATTATGCATATTGATACCATGTTTCCCTGAAAATAAGACCCTGTCTTATTTTTTTTGAACCTTGAAATAAGTGCTTGGCCTTATTGCCATGCGCTCAAAAGCCCGACTGGGCTTATTATCAGGGGATGTCTTATTTTGGGGGAAACAGGGTAGATGAAAACTTATTATTCAAGGCACAATTAAAATATATCAGAATGCACTAATGGTTTCTATTTCATATACAAGGTCAAAATATAGTTGAACAAAACTATTAGCAGCAGTGAAAATTAGCAAAGGTGGACCATTTTGGAAGATTGGGCAAACAAACACTTATCTGGATCTGTCAGGCCTTAGTAGGTTACATGGAGTAAGTTCAATGCGTTTCTTTTTAAATCAGAACCCCACTTTGAATATGGTCTAGCTAAACAAATCCTATGCCTACCCTCTAGTCATATTACTTACAAAATGAAAGTCTATGCTGTCATTTCTTCACAGCAGACTGTATTCAAAGAATGAGACAAACACCTCCTCTTGATGAATTGCAGCCTCCACCATACATGGATGATAGTGGCTCTCCGCATCTCTCCTGTACACCTTCTGAAGTTGGTGAGAGCAAATGTGAATTCTCCCAGTGCAGCAACAGCCCAAGATGTTCTTATAAATGCCCAAGTGAAGGAAGTAACGGGCATGAAATAGAAAGTTTCCATAACAAAGGATATGAAGAAGATGTGCCTAGTGATAGTACTGCTGTCCTTAGCCCAGAGGTAAAAAAAAAAGTTCCCAAAACTGTGCAGCATAAAATGAAGCATGAATTTTTAAAGCTCTTTTCTATTATGTATTGACAGGTATCCATTGATTGGCCTACATATGTGCTTTCTGAAAAACAATTTAAAAAACCCTCATTAAACATTTTTTCTCAGGTTAACAGAGATATCAAAGGTCTCTTCTGTTTACAAAAAGAAGGCCAGTGTAAGAGCAATGCTCGTAGTGCATAGTAAAGTCTTAGAGTCTTCATATTGAAGTATTAAGGTCTAGGCCCTGTACAAATATACCATAGGATAAGTAGAGCTCCTGAGCTAAGAGTTACATTTCCCTACTTTATGTGCCCCTACTGCTCTACCTCTTTTCCTGGTGCATTTTATTTTATTTTATTTTATTTTATTTTATTTTATTTTATTTATTGGTTAGATTTATATGCCGCCCTTCTCCGGAGACTCAGGGCGGCTTACAATGCGTTAAGCAATTTTCTTACCATTTTGGAACAGGAAACACATAAAAGTTCTTAATTTTATGACAGATTGTATATTTATCACAATTTGCAACAAAAAATAATACAACAAAACCTTGTTGATTATATGGTATTTGGACTTCTGTCTTCTTAACACCTGTTAAGACAAGTGTTAACAAAATGTTTCTTACTTCTGTCCTCTTGCATAATATGCAACCCAGTAGAATGTCACATCAGCTGACTTGAGGTATTCTCAAAAAGCTAAGCAGGGTATGACTTGGTTAAAACTTGGATAGGAGAGACTTGAAAATCCAGGGTTATAGACTAGAATGGACATTATAAAATATCCTGTTAGAAGGCAGCGGCAAATCACTTCCCTGTTGTTGGCTCAAAATCTATGTAGGTATGTCCACAAAATCACCAGAAGTCAAGCTGAAGTAGGTAAAACATTACCTTTTACTTTTACATAAAAGGCTGAGATTCGGAGTTCAGCCTTAAGCAGACAAAATTATCATACATACATACATACATGCATGCATACATACATACATACATACATACATACATACATACATACATACTCTTTAACTTCACAATATTTAATTTAAAATTAGGACTATTTTCCTTTCCTTCCTCTAAATGCATATTTTGTAAAAGATACTCAAGGAATTAAGGAAAGTTGGACAAGTTGTTATTCATACAACTATCCAGAGGCATTTGTAAGATCCAGCATTTGTATCAAAATGGCTTTACATTATAAAAAATCTGCCACTTTTGCTTATATATGCGAAATCATGATTTAAACCTGCCTGCCTGCTGCATAGACACAAAATTAAGATTACCACCACCTTTAACTTTTAAAAGCTATTCACATAAAAGTTTTATTGTGAATATCATCTTATCTAATTTTAATTCTCTATTTTTGTGGTCCTTGTTTCTATATAATAACCAATTTGACCAAAGTTTGTCTTGCAATTTTCTGTTTTATATTTATTTTGTTGTTATTGCAATCAGTATAATTTTGTTAAAAACTGTGTGTTTTGTTATTCCTTATTGCATTTTTATATTCACCACAAATACTGCAGCTATGTGAAATTTTGATAACTGTGTGGCTTCATGAGAGCAAAAATTCATAATCCATAGAAGGGAAATATTGTTGTTCGGAATCAGAATACATTGATTGCTCTAACCATGGATTATAAAACATAGTAATCATCAGGGCTGTGCAGAGCTTTGAGGAGATGTTTTGCATCAATGAATTTTCATAGGAAAAAAATGTTTTGAAGCTGCTTTGCGAATCAACATGCATGTTTCTAATAGTGAAATATCTGCATGAATATGTCATCTAACAGCTCTTAACTAGAAGAGTCTTCCTGTCTTCCAGCAACTAGAACTGTTAGATAAGGCTTTATGACAACACAAACATTACAATATTAATTAATTTCATAAATAATGATAATCCAAAGTCTACAAGTTAACTAAAAATCAAGAAGCCCTCATTCTAACTTTAAAATACAAATTAAAAATGCTATATTGCATTTAGAAATTTAGAAAATTGCATCCCGTAGTACATATCTTTATTAGAATCAAATATTTTTGTTGCTGTGCATATATTGTCCTTAATAGATTTTTTGATTGCTCTATATGTGAAATAAACAAAAACTTCATATAATGCAAGTAAAAGATACTATTTTGATATTTTTGGAAAATATATATATATATTTGAACACATATGCACGACTGTAAACCTTTTTTTTCTGTCTCACTCACTTAGAATCTGTCAGTTCAAGGATCATCATCACAGCTCCCTAAATCTTTTGATCCAGAACCAGAAGCTAAATATGGTACCTTGGATGTGACTTTCGACTATGACTCACAGGAACAGAGGCTTCTGATAACAGTCACAGCTGTCACAGACATTCCAAATTATAGCAAGACAAGTGGAAGTCTGTGGCAAGTACACCTAGTTCTCCTTCCTATCAAGAAACAGAGGGCAAAAACCAGCATCCAGCGTGGTCCTTGCCCTGTCTTTAACGAGACATTTAAATTTAATCATATTGAGTCTGAGATGATTGGGAATTATGCAATACGCTTTAGACTGTACAGTATACGTCGTGTAAAAAGAGAAAGAATTTTAGGAGAAAAGATATTTTACTTAACCAAATTAAATCTTCAAGGAAAGATGTCAGTGCCGGTGACTCTAGAACCAGCATACAACATTTCTGTAAGTATTAAATCAAATTGAATAAACGTTCAGTCGTTAAATTGATTCTGAACAGAGGTGCTACTAGTAAATATAATTAAACACATCTTAGAAATTTGAAGCTAAGTGTTGCTGTAGGGTAGTTGTAAGAACAAGGAAAGGTAATCACCTTTCATTATCTCTTATCATTGATCATGCTAGTTGGAAGCTACGACCATGAAGGTCATAGATTCATTTCAAGTCAGTGTCAAGGTATTGATTTTGATTTGGAAGCCCTTAAAAGATTTGAGACCCAAGTGTAAGACAAGATGTCTCTTTTTTTTTCCAACTAGCTTGCCTCATTCAACTACGGTGCAAAGCACATTGATAAAAATCTATTATTATTATTATTATTATTATTATTATTATTATTATTATTATTATTATCCTATTGTGTTCTAGTTATGAGTAATGCTTGCTCTCAAGAAGTGCTAAGTTTGCTTGCTAGAAGTATGCCTTATGCTAATCTTACGGCTGTTTTTGTGCCTGGCTAAAACATAGGTATTTACCCAGACATTTCAAAGCAATTTGATGCTACTGTAATGGCTGTGATTAAATCTTTTGTTTCTGCTGATTGGTTCTTTCTGTTGATTGGTTCTGGTTCTTTTTCATTATATTGTATAATATATTGATAATAATATAAAAACAGATAATCTATTTCTGATTCAGACGTTGATTCTAACTGAGAGAATGAAATGAGGACAGCTTGTATCCTCTTCTCCTTTATCCCCACATGCCTCTGCAATCTACTTTTAAAGAATTGAATGACTTGATAAAATAATGTGAGGCTGGGGAACAGAAATTGCCTTCTATTCCTTTCTATCATTGAGAATACTTTCAGGAAAAGTTCATTCAAGGATTGCTATTTCAAGCAGAAGAAAGTGTTAACTGAAATCCAACATTTAACGTAATCATAAGATGTACAACATAGAATACTACATGTATTACTAGGCAGAATGTTTGAGCTACCAGAAGTAATAGTATATCTCTTATCTGAATAAGTGAAAAACTACCACTGAAATCAAAAGCTACTAATAATTTGGAGACAGCAGGAAAAGAAATTGTAACTAATAGTGGGAAATAGTGGGAATAGTGGGAAAGGCATAAAAAGTAGAAAAATGTTTTTTTAAAGAGGAACCTGGTTAAATTTTAAACTTCCTAAAAATAATTCCTAGAATTATTTTGAAATTATTATTTCTTCATATATATTTATATGCCATTAATAAGCCATAAGTAACAAATTTCTTCATTATTAAAAACTGTTCTGTTCCATGTTTACTTTGAAGTCATAAACTGTCCAATGTGATCATATAGTATTGCTTAATTTTGTGGACAGCCAGTTCTTTTAGGTTTCAGGTTTTTTCTACTGAGAATGGAACATGAACAAAGGTATTGTTATAAGTTAGTTTTCTAAAATATTTAGCTTTGAATTATATAGTTTCATTTCTTAAGTGGGATAATTTGTTCTCATTGGTCAACTGTTCCATTCTTTTTTTTTAATTTAAATTTTTGCACAAAACTCTTACATCAGTGTCCTTTATTGGTAGAAGGCTTTTGATCAAGTTTAAGCATCTATCTACAGGATGGCTGGAGATTATTGTCAATAATTAAAGACGGTGCTGACAGGAAAGGGTTAAGTCCACCTCTTCCAGTTATTTATTTTCTAATTAAGTTCAGTTTCCGCAGGGCTAAGTCTTCTGCATTCTATTGAGATAGCCTGTTACAATTCAGTCTTAGCTCTGCCATCTAGAAAAGAGGGACTTTCCTTTCTTCTCGGCTTCATTTGGTCCCAAAGGCATCCTTGGACAAAGAATTGAGATATAAGGAAACAGTTGAGCAATGACAAGGAAGAAGAGCTTGATCTCATAGTAGAGGGGAATGGCATTAGTAGCCTTTAAAGGAGGCGGTGATATTTTTCCTTTCTCCCTCTTTGTTCCCTAACCCTTGCTCTGGGGTGGTACCCATTTTCCCCTAAAGACCCCACACAAGATTACAATATTCATTTAGAGAGCAATTTGTGAGGAGAGCTTTTTCAGTAGCAGAACAATGAGTGAATCTGTCCAGTGGGCTGTAGGCCAAATAACCCTAATTGTGGAGTGCTCATTTTCTGGTCAGCTCATTTTCTGAACAATCACTCAAAGGAAAAAGAAATTGATCTGTCTGTGGCCACCCATCTTTCTATGAATATCTGAAAACATGCAATAGACTAAATATTTCTGATAGAGCTCGCTTCTCTTTGAGAGGGATAAGGGTTAACATTAAATACTTCATATGGACTATTCAGATATTTCTAGTCATGAAATGTTTTGTCGCAAAAATACATCCATTGAATCAAATGAAACTGGGAGCTGCTGTTTCTAAACATATTGTTGCTTTTCATTAGCATGGAAATAGTGAAGCCTAGTTTTCTGCTATGTGTTAAATTCCCCGTATCAATAGATATGTGAGCTTAATGTTCTTGCTATTAACATTTAGAATAGAAAGCATATGGCACACTCTGAATTACCTGGTCTTGAACTCTTTTCCACAGTGCTGAACTGACATAAAAAAGATCCTTATATAAACTTGCACAGTTCCCATAGAACTCCATGAGGAGATCTTTTTCAGTGGTCCTAAAGTAAATTCAGATTAGTTGTACACATGCTAAACCATGTAGAAGTAGCCCAGCTAAGAAGTTCAAAATGCAGAGCAGGTGTTGGCACAAGATAGATATGCCATTGGGCATACATATTAGCAGGATTTAAGAAGAATGACTGAATCTTCAAATAATCTGTCACTTACATCCTGGTTACTTTGTAATTTGACTATTACAAAATGTTCTAGGTGGGGCTGCCCTTAAAGATCAGCCAGAAGTTGTAGCTGGTTCAAAACTTAGCAGTATGATCCATAATAGGCACATCTTGTTATATCTATATGGCATAATTCATAGACAAATGGCATTGGTTGCCAGTCAGCTTCTAAGTGCAATTTAAAGTGTTGGTTGTCATCTATAGAGCTCTTCATGGCATAGAACTTGATTATCTGAGGACTGCTTGTCTCCACCTGATATGTTCAGATAGAGTGATGGTGCTTTGTGTGTTGTGTGTGTATGCCTTTGAGTCAATTTTTGACTCCTGGTGACTGCCTGAATTAGTTCCTGCAGTTTTCTTGTCAAGTTTTTTTCAGAAATGGTTTACCATTCCCTGCTTCCTAGAGCTGAGAGAAAGTGATTGGCCCAAGGTTACCTAGCTGATCTTGTGCCTAAGGCAGGACTAATTTCACATTCTAGCCTGATGTATTAATCACCACACCAAACTGGTTCTGTCAAGGACTCTATCAAGGACTAATGGACAGTGGATTTCTAGTACCATGTTTCCCTGAAAATAAGACCCTGTCTTATATTTTTTGAACCCCGAAATAAGCACTTGGCCTTATTTTCGGGGA